>KL282287.1:0-10169 GCA_000699545.1 Podiceps cristatus
CCCCCCCCAACCCAGATGGAAGAGCTCACGTCCTTCAGAAATGACTGTGTTTTCTGGTGATACTACTGAGTAAGAAACTGGAGGTTTTTTCTTTTTTTTTTTTTTTTTTAAAGTTCAGAAAATGAAACCTTACATGGCAACAGGGTATGATGCAGCATGTCCTGGGGCAGCAGGGGAGCAATGATGAGTGATGCACCAAGCCAGAGTGTCAAACTCATGAGAAACCAAGTGGCTGTCTGGAGGTGCATTAAATGAGGCAAGAGCCTGCGTGTTGTAATGGTACATTTCAGCATCACCTTGCAAACAAAGATGAATAATGGGACAGATCATAAAAGAGGTGCTTGCAAAATGGCAAAGGAAAAAATAGAAATGATTGGTACAGATCTGTGACAACCACATTTGCTAGTTTGTGTGCTTTTCTGCTTGTGCCATCAAATTAGCTGGTAGTGAAGGAGGTTAGATATCGCCAGGCTTCTGCAGGGCTTCTGTCTTTTATCTTACCATAAAAGACAACAGAAGATCCCAAGTAGTTTGAGCAACAACCCTGAAACTTCCCATAAGTTTAGAAGCAAATTAAATTGGTGAGAAGGGAAACAGGCAAGTTGGACACATTCATATCTGGAAAGAGAAGTTACTATCCTGACAAGATAAAGTGGAGAGATCCTGACACACTGCCAACACCAAATAGCATGGGGAAAGTTGCAAAGAGCTGAGTGTGCTTAGGACTAAGGACCGACAGAAATAATATTAATTTGCAAAATGAAAACACACAGCAAACCTCTGCAGAAATACAAACAAGCATTTCTTAGGGGCAGAACCATGTAATCTGCAGCTCAGTGAAAACACAGTGTCTGAAGCAGAAGAGTAAATGCAAGGTGCTTGGATGCAGTACAATTTACTGACCTCTTGGAGATCCATCAGCACTTCAGGCAGCAGGAAGGGAGACTGGACCTGCCTTCAGGGGGATTTGGTGACCCAGGTCTGTGACTCTATGAACTCCACAGCATCAGCCTCAACCCAAGAAACAACCAAAGACTCCAGGCAAAAACCCTGACAAAGGGCTTGCTCCTTACTTTTCACATCCATCTACCTGCAACCATTCCTGGAAGAAGACCATTCCTTGGGTTTGTCTGGATCCTCTTTACATACGTGTGATGGGAGATTGGCACCTGTGGTATGAAAAAATGCATTGCACTAAGAGATTAGCCTCATTTTCCTTACTAGTTTCTCCTCCTGACCAAGTTAGTCTGCAGACCTCAGTATTATATACTGAGAATATATATACTAGATCTAGTCTGATAAATTGCTTTCCAGCCTACAGAGACTTTCATAAAATTCAAATATTTCTTCCTTATTCACAGGTTAGGCTGCAAGATGCATTGCTCTTTGCTGAGCAGAGGAATTCTCACTACACAGTGAGGACTGCTTTTGAGGCTTATAAAGAGGAAAATGTTGTTCCTGGATAAATAATCTCATCACGTATCTCACACAGCACATGATGCAGCATCCAATGAGCACTCCCCAGCAGCCTGCTCATTTCCATTGGTGCTGTGCATAATGTTGTTTTTATCTAAATCACACTCCTGGACCTTGAGACTTAGGAGACATTACGTTACAGACCCTGTTTTATTGGAAGAGGGTTACTGGTTATTGATTTCAGAGTTAATCTTAAAGAGTTCCCAGCCTTCAAGGTACTGCAGACCTTAATCGTGCCAAAATTTGTGGGGTAAATCAGTGCCATTCCCTGCCCTAAGGCATAGGCACTGAGCAGTGCTCTGTGTTTGACACCACATGTGCAGGGAGATCTCTTCAGGACTGTGCTACCGCTCCTTCCTGGCTGGGAAACCTCCCCTGCACCTCTGGTGAGTCCCTCCTCTGCACTCCAGTGTGCTTGGGCTTCACCTTCATCCCCCCAGACTGGTACCAGTCCAGGCAGAGAGCCCAGCCCTGTCATCACCACAGGAAGAAAATTCCCCAGAGGCAGAAAAACAGACTTTTAGCAGAGTCTCCCCAGACATCCAGGTCATCCAGGGTCCTGGCTGTGCCTTTCCTGACCTGATGGGAGCAATAGTCTGCCCCAGGATAAGACACATCCTCCTGCCTGGTAATTAAAGCCTGGACAAAGCAATAAAGATATTTTTGTCTCCTGGACAAGCCCTCCTCTGTGACCACCAATGGTTTCCTACAATCGGGCCCTCTCATGGCGAAGCCCCATGGCCAGAATGGCTTTCCAAGCCTGCATCTGTCTGATCATTCTTTGCCAAATCCTTGCAATTTCTGCAATAAATAGCCAAACTGTATGTGGGCTTTCTGTGGTGTGGATCACAAATACCCTCTGGTCACATACATATAATGCTGTGAGACCAGCACATTATAGCTTACATCAGCTGCCAGGATTTCACCTTCTTCCTCAATTTTCATTGTAATAGTTTAGACCAAGAGACTTTTTGACTGCACGGGATGCATTTTCCATGCAAGGATCCTTGCACTGACCTTACAAAATAATTGCTAGCAGGGAACGAGGAGGCCAGCACTGAGGAACGTGACATGGGATGAGATAGGGCAGGATGGTACGGCATGGCATGAAATCATAGAATCATAGAATCATAGAAAGGTCTGGGTTGGAAGGGACCCCAAGGATCACAGAGTTCCACCCCCCCTGCCACAGACCTCCAGGCCTGGACCTACACGAGGTTGCCCAGGGCCCCGTCCAACCTGGCCTTGAACACCTCCAGGCATGGGGCATCCACCCCCTCTCTGGGCAGCCTGTTCCAGCCCCTCACCACTCTCTCCGTAAAAAACTTCCCCCTAATATCCAATTTAAACCTTCCCTCCTTCAGTTTCAACCCATTCCCCCTTGTCCTGTCATTATCTACCCTTTTAAAAAGTTGATTCCCGTCCTGTTTGTGTGCTCAATGGCACAGGGAAGAGATGGTCAGGGATGGAGGGTAGAAGATGTGTCACTAGTGCTGTGACCTGCATGTCCTGTCCTCATCTGTGAGAGCTTCTTGCCAATACCAATGGGAGCAAATCTGCATGGGGCGGGTTTTCTGTCCTCCCAATAGGGGAGAAATGGCTTAATGGGATTTTGGACCTCACTGCCTGTTTGTTGTCATTTTTGCGGGTAAGCTTCTGAAATATCTCAAGAAACTGAATACAAGTGCTCCTCTAGATTTCCCCTGCTTGACACAAGGCTGCTGAGAAATCTCAGATTCTCATTAAAGCTGCCTGTTTGTGGGGGCAAAACAGGGGAAAAGAGTCACACAAAGCATACGAAAGCCCTGGAGGTGGAGGAGGGCCCACGCAGGGTCCCCAGCCCCACTGAGAAACCCTTGTTCGGTAATAAAAATATTCCAAGCTATTTAATAAAACTTGACAAATGGCATGAAAGCGTTTCACAGCTCTGGTCATTTTCCCATCTGTGACGACCCGGGAACCAAACAGAGCTGAGTTTGTAAAGGACTGTGGGGGAGCAGTGCTTATTAGATTACAAAGAACATGACTTGTTGTGAGAAAACCCAAAAAGTCGTGTTTTTTGTCATGAAAGTCTAGGCTGTGACAAATGCAACGCGTTAATCATGATGGATTTTTACTGGAAATCCGTAATGCAGAGTACGGTCATTAAAGAGCTGGCCTCGTGCCCTGCTCTAGCCCTCCTGCCTTGGCTGTGCTCGAGTAGCAATGAAGCTGCACACTGAGATTGTCCTTGTGAGTACCAAGGAGGCAAACTGGCGCGATCATCTCCAAAAAAAGGGACTGCTGAATCCTCTCTCCCACAACAGCCTCCCTTGTTGTGCTGAGGGCTGGTGGGACCATTTTCTCTGACCAAATCCACATTTCACATCTCTCCCTGCCTGACCCATCTCTTGTTCCTGCAGATAAATCACCCTCTTGTCCTCCTCGGGAAGCACGGTCCGCGATCACAAACGAGCCTTTCTCCGCAGGGCACGCTGATGTCAATCTGCAGGTTTTTTTCACTTCTCCCATTTATTTCCTCTTTCTCCTCCCTTTGGGAGGCTCTTTTTGAACAGGTCCCCTTCCAGCTTGGCCCAGAGGTTCCTCCTCTGAGCTTGCAACCCTTCCCAGCCTGCAGCGTTGCTTTCCCGTTGGATAGCACACCACATCCTAGGCTGCTTTCTCATCGAGTGGACAGTGGCTGCAGGGGTGGCCTGGCTTCTTCAGGGGAGAGGTGATTTTAGCTGCTGGTCCCTCCACTGCCCAGTGCTTGAGCTGCAGCGACAGCTTCAGAGAGGATGGTCCCCTGGGAGAAGCCAGGGTGGTGAGCTCCATGATGGGGATGGAGAATGGGCACTGTGGAAAGTGGTGGGAAGAGATGGTCATCAGGAAAGAAAGTGAAGGTCTGTGAGGGCTTGACTGAAGGATGGGCTGGTGGGCAAGAGTCTGGACCTTGCCAGGGGAGAAAGGAGGAACAAAAGGGAGGGAATCACACCTAAGACAAGGAAAAAGAGGTGCCCAGGGTTGGGAAGGGGAGGGAGGGCAAAGAGGAAGGGCTGCATCAGCAGACACAAGTGTCAAGATAAATTTGAAGAAGGCAGCTCACCTGAGGAAAGCCCCTGCCACAGCCCTGCAGGGAAACATGTAAGGCATCTTCTCCTGTTGTTTCACACCCCTCAGCGCTTCTCTGCAACAGTCCTTGTCTCCAAGCTACAGTGGGGTTAATGCCACTGCAAGGCTCTTGGAGCTGCCCCATCTAGCAGAGGGCATCGTGGTGAGCAGGTCTCGACGTGGCCCCCAGGGCACGGGTAAAGGGCTGCCCTGGGCACTCCAAGGGACGTCCATTCCCCAGGCTGTGCTCTGCTGGGTGTAGGTAAAACCCTTCCCCTTCCCTCCAGCTGGGCTCTGGGGTTTGCCAGCACATCCTCCGGCCTTCGTATCAACATTTTCCCTGTTTGATCTTCACGTGATCTGTGGTGGATCCAGCACAGAGAAGGGAAACAAAGAGCAGCACACGCCGGTAGGATGCAACTGGTTTTAAGCTGGCACAGGAGGAGGGTCAGCCAAGCAAACCTGAAAACTGCAGCAGCTTCCTACCCATGGACCCCGGCCCTGCAGGGGTGCCCAGGGCTTCAGGGCCCTTCCGTCAGACTTCTATGGGGCTGTATTGCCTGGCATGGAGGAGACGTCTACAGCCCCTTTCCTGACAGGAGCATCACAGCATCCCGCTGCCCAACACAGGGGTGTCACATGCACCAAAAAAAGGGTGATGGGAACCCTCCCTCCTTCCCCACAGCTCCCTCCACTTTGTCTCTGACCCTCCTCATATTGGCTTTTCGCCCCTGCTCCCTTTCACGCTTGGTGCTCCCTTCCCGCTTATTAACTCTCCAACCTGCCCGAGGAAATGTGCCCCCCGCGACAGCTCTGCACAGAGGATTTATGAGCCCAGCTCTCAGGGGAAGGAGCCTGGGCATAAATCACAGAATATTTAGGAAAGTGATCTACATTTATTACACTTAATACTATATTTAACATGTCCAAGAGGACCTTATAAATCAGAGACAGTGCAGAGCTCAGTACAGGGTCCTGGGGGAACCCGTCCGCTCAGTGAACGTGTGCGAAGTCTGAAATCAGCAAGAGCAAATTTATGTTTGAATTCTTTGCTAAGTTTATTCCCCTCTAATTAGGGCTGCATATCATGCTGATGGTTTCCTGAACAGGGCTGGGGATTCAGGGCCTGGGCTCACCGCCTCTCCCCACCGGCAGCTTCTCCGCACACACACCGGCTGCACTGGTCCATCCTCCAGGACCGTGCCGGCAAAGCCTTTAAGAATCCATCAGGCTGAGGGATGACAGCACTGGGCGGGCGATCATTAGTCTTCTCATAATCCCAGGTTAATGCACCGTGCTCCAGCCCAACATCAGCCTGCTGCTGCAGGCTCCTAAAAGAGACGTAAAGTCCTCTTGTATTTCACAGACTCCTGCTCAGCCCCCGTCTCCTCTCCTGCTTCACCAGCGTTTAGTGCTCCATCATCACAGGCCAGAACACGCCTCCCCGCCAACTGTGCTGGACCAGTAACTCACCTTCATCTCCTTTGTAGCCAAAGCTTCCAGACAGCTCCTGGCCTGTTTTCTGGAGCTCAGCACCTCCAACACAGGTTTGGGCTTAGGCAAGGGGAGGCTTGATAGCCTGCTGATGGACTCCAGGGAAAAGGGGTGGGTGAAAAGAGGATTTTGGTCCATACAGCCCCGTTGTCCTCCAAAATGGATATCTCTGATGGCAACAGAGATCCATCAGGAAGTGAGGAGTCTGGTCCCTTTGGAGGGAGGACAGACCTTCTCCAGCCACTGCTGAGCCGGTCATTTCCACTGTTTCTGCTCTCACCTGCATGAAATTTCCCAAGCCAGTGGATAAAAACAGCAAAAAATAGCACACAACTTCTTTCCAGCTGGAGTCCCTGCGGAAGTGAGCACCTGAGAGGGCAAAACCCTCAGCCACGTCTCCAAAGCTCCAGTCAATCAGGACACGCTGGTCCCAGGGCGTGCATGGGCAGGCACTTTGCACGGGTGCTCGCTGCTGGTCACGCAGCTGCAGGGATGGTGGTGGCAGCTCGTGGCAGTGCTGAGCATCGCCTCCAAAATAACTGAGTGAGAGGCACAGGTTGCTAATGGGAGCAGCCAGCTTGCATCCTGACACAGAGTTTAAATGCAGGTGGACTGGAGAAAAGCCCCGTGCATTGTTCTCCTGGTGCTGAGAGGTTTATGCAGCAGTTCTGCTGCTGACGCACTGACGGCTGGGCTCCTGGGAGGATTGATGGGTCCTGGACAGAGGCAGCTTGCCAGGGGGCTCAGGGCGATGCATGAGCCGAGCAGTTTGAAGCTGAGACTCGATGAGCGGAGAGCAGAATGTGGAGGAACAGAGCCGTGGCCTCAAGGCTGCTGATCCTAGTGGGCTGGGTGCTGTCTCCCAGTGCACTTCACCAGGGATGCTTGTCCCAGCGTGGAGGGTTGAGGGGTGCCCAGCACCACCCTGAGATGGCTGAGCATTCAGGAGCAGCAGCCCAGCCAGGTTCATGATCCCTCTCTGATGATGTGAGACAATGACATGGTACCAGAAGAGAGTTCAGCACCACTGAGGGAACGGTGTCACTCATCTAATGTCTGGGCACATGGACCGTGAACCACCCTCAGGGAGCATCCCCACTGCCAGTGGGTCAGCCCTGGCTCCCAGAACAGGCGCCTCCAACCTCAGGCACATCAGAGATGCTGCGGCAGTGCCAGCCAATGCATGGGCTGGTGCAGCGCTGGGGTCAGCAGAAACATTTCCTCACCTCGCTCAACACGCTTGCTTCGGCAGCCAAAGTTTCCCTCCTTCCCCGAAAGACCCGCCGCGCCTCCTGCCCGCGCGCCTGCCCGGGAGCTGTGGGACCCCACGGCTGGGTGCGTGCATGTCCGTCTGTCTGTCTCCTCTCGCAGTTTTCCAGGAAAGCCGCCGTGATTTACGAGCCGTGGACAGTGCTAGCTGAGTGCTCAGGAGGGCTTGATTACAGTTTCCCAGAGGAAGCTGTCTGTTTGGAGATGGCAAGGTGACAGGGTTTATACAGAACAGCACAATGTGTCTAAGCAAGGCTGTCAGCCGGAGACGGATGAAGTGACGGAGAAAGCCCATTACTTCATTCACACCTCAACAGGCAAACAATAAAACACTTACACACAGCAGCGGCCGCAGGGGGGAGGGGATCCCCAGCCCCTGCAAATATGCAGCAAGCTGCTGTGGAGTCATTTTCTGCTCTTGGGCTCAGCAGGATGGGGCAAAGAAAGGGACAAGAAGGGAGAAGCAGCATGGAGGGAAGATGTGTCACCCCTTGGAGACGAGCACTTGCCCCCGAGGTGACATGGCACGTTGCTATGGAGCATAACAACCCCCCGATGTGCATGCCCAGTTCGGCAGCAGCATCAAAAGGCCAAGCCTGAGCAAAGGACTTGCCCTGGATCCTGCACAAGGCATCCAACCCAGGATGAGATGTCTGCAGGGTAGCTGGTGCTCGTAGTTCCCAGGGCCAAGAGCTGGCACGGCACTGAGACCGGGGACATGAAAGGAGCCCTGTGCTGGGCAGGCACAGCCCAGCCTGTTGACCCAACTGGCCAATTTAGCCCAGTTGACCTGGGAGCAATACCTGGATTGGCACAGAGGCCACCCCAGCTGTCCATGAACTCAGAGCTCTTGCTCTCAGCATGCAGGAGCCCCTCCATGATGACCTGCTGCCACCAGCCAACCCACCTGCATGGGGGAGCTGGTGGGGCACAGTCAGCAGTTGTTAGCGAAGAGCAAATGGCATAAAAGACTTGGCAAAATGTGTGGTTTTCTTTCATCACATCACTTCACACGGGCCTGCAGGTCACCGCTCCCAGCACGTGGAGAAGGCTGTAACCCCGCTCCCTTAAGCCGACTACTGCAACAAGAATGGGCAGAAACAACACCCCAGCCTCCCCTCTGCACCTCCCGAAGCAGCCGTGGGCAGGAGAAGGTGGAAACATCTGCTGCAATTTGTGCAATAACCAGTCTGGTTTGTAAAAGCAGTCGGAAAACCTCCAGGTCCCTGAGTAACCAGAGCTGCCCCTGCCCGGAGGATGTCCCGCGTGGAAAGACCACAGCTCATGGTGAAACCCCAACACATTGTGTGCAGGATGTGGAAATGATGGAATGCTGGTGGTACCCTGGGATGCAACGACACCTCCTCAGTATGTCGGTTTTCTGAGATGTGCACTGGGCCCGGCTTGTTGCTGCATGGCACTGAGGTTTGGGGAGAAGTCAGGCAGAGCAGGGTCAACTGCACAAAAC
Source organism: Podiceps cristatus (assembly GCA_000699545.1). Taxonomy (NCBI): domain Eukaryota; kingdom Metazoa; phylum Chordata; class Aves; order Podicipediformes; family Podicipedidae; genus Podiceps; species Podiceps cristatus. The sequence continues at coordinate 8,798 of KL282287.1, forward strand.
CCGGGACAGGCAGTGACCTTGTGCATGGTGGAGTAATGGGATGATAAAATCAACAGGGCTTGCGCTGGGACATACTCACTGTGTGTCCTGGGCTTTTCACAGGAAAGAGAAACTTCTGATGTTCTCAATTGCAGTGTTGGGGATGGAGAGCACCAGCCTTTAGGCTTGTTTATCAGCATTAGATGCCAACAACAAGATCACATGTTAAAATTTTCTAACTCAGAGACCCTGGCCGTTATCCTGTGGTTGGAAAACCAGTTTAACAATTTCCCCTCCCTGTGTGGGAGAAGCTAGCCCAGGAGAAAGAGGTTTTCTTACTTTCCTTTTTGTGGGAAATATTCCTAATTCAATTTCTGAATGTTAGGCAAGAGTGCTGAACATGCTATGGTGGGTGCTAAGGATTTGACTCTGCTGGATTTCACTTATTCCATGTGTTTTTCCACCACTGTGTTACAGCATTACTGAATGTATGTAGCACACTTGAGCATGACGATGCATGCCCTTCTCTGCTGGGAGCTGGAGCGACGCAGGAAGTTTCCCCTTATCCACCATCTCCCTGCAGTGAGGAAATACCGTGGGAAGGACTCCATCTCTGCAGCATTCACCTCCAACTCTGCACCAGCACTTTGTGGCTCCCTCCTCTTCAGTTTTCTCTGTGTCCTTTATTAGCAGAACTACCCTAGTTTGGTTTTAGTGGGCAACCTGACAACACGCAAAGGCACATGCCCTTCCCCTGCCCCATGTCTGCATGGGTGCAAGTTGCTTCTTTGCAACCTATTCTTCAGATCTTTGCATAGAGGACAACTGGTCCCTGCCCTCCTGGCTGGAGGATGGGCCAAATTGCACCTCCCTGGGACTGCCCTAAGGAGGGGGAAATGGTTGCATGGAAGAGGTAGATGCAGGCAGGAGAAATCCATGACTGGGGCTGCGATCTGGGAAAAGCTGGGGAAAAAAATTCTAGGAAGAGCAGGAAGCAGAGGCACAGTCGTTCCTCAGAGATGAAGAGAAAAAGAAATGAGAAAGTCAGATCTGCCAGCCCAGCAGGCAGAGGGAGCGTTGTGTACAGGCTGACGACCTCCCTGACCCACCACACATAGCTTAAATGGTGTACTTTCATGTAAATTCTCAGGTCAAGCTACTTAGCTTCTTAACAGTAATCAGAAGAGGTTTGAACAATTTCAGTTCGAGACTCTGGATTTTTCAGCTTGCATCAGGTTTACAGTGATCTGCAGAAAGCCGTCGGTGCACAGTAATAGCAAATTCATCGCTCTGGGGTTGCACAGTATCTTTGTTTGTTAATTAACCAAGGTTACTCATCATGCTGAGTCTGGGTGCACTGTTGAGCCAAGAGAAAACACATTCTCTCCACACT
>KL282287.1:15446-38107 GCA_000699545.1 Podiceps cristatus
GATTTCTGCAACGGGACAAGCATGAGCAGCAGCTGGGGGTGTGCAAGGTACCCCCAGCACCTGGAGGTGCACTGGGCGTCAGCATCAGAACTGAATGGTTGGGGCATTTTTTAGAGGATGCATGACCTCAGCTGTGAGGAACATGGGGCGGAAAAAAGCAGAGATGGATCTGGGTGGACCCCAGTGCCCCCTTCCAGGTCCCAGCTGGGCCTCCCTCTCCGGTAGGGTCTTCCAGGGGTCAGTCCCCATTTGCAGCTGTTTCCTGTTGCCTGTCAAGGGTGCCCACACAGACCATCTCCCTGAACCCCACAGCTGGCATAGACAGCGTGCCCGTTCAGGCAGGAGAATGCTGCCCCTTCCAAAGAGCTCACAAGGGCATGGGGTCACCAAGCCTTGAACAGATGAGCAAGAGGAGGAAGAAAACAGGGGAGATTCCCTTTAAAGTCACTAACATTTCCATTAATGTTGTTTAATGCCAGGTCTCACCATCCCATTTGTCCTCATCTGCAGACAGCAGGCTCTTTGGGACAAGGTCGGTCTCCTTAAGGTTGGAAAGCACCTGCCATGCTGAGGGTGATAAAAACATCAACTTTCTGTGTCTGGGAGGGGCTACCACTTCCCATCCATCCTTTCAGCAGCCCCATTTATCCCCCTCCAATCACATCCCCAGAGAAAATCTACACACACACACACACACCCCACCTCTCTCCCCCCAACATCTCCAGGGCTTTTTACACAACAAAACCAGCCCTGATCTTGAGATAATACCTCTGTCCCAGCATCTGATTGCGAATCGGTGGAAAAGAGACAAGACTCTACCTTGCACAGACCCAAAACTGCTGCACACCCTTCCCACCTATTATGCTGCAGAGGAGTGCCTGAAATCCCCCAGATCCTCAGCGGTCTCCAGTGAGGAAATGAGTGAGGACCCTTTGCCAGATCTTCGCTCTCTGAGACAGGTAGTGGTCCAGCTGCCTCCCCCATCTCCACAGAAAGCTGAGCACCTGTGGAGAGACACGGCTGGGTGGTGAGGAGCCCTCAGCGCACCAAGCATGAGGAGGATGAATCAGCCACCCCTGGGCCCGTGCCTGCCGTGGGGACGATGTCGGCTGGTTGTGGAGCCCAGGGCAGTCACCTGTAGCGGCAGGGCTCACCGGGAGAGGGGCCGAGGCAGCAGGGAGGGTGGCATGGGTCAGTCAGCATGGGGCTGATGATGGGGGGTTTCTCAATGAGGAGAAGCCAGCCCCATGCCCTGGCACCCTGAGCAGCATGGCACCAGGGCAGGGGCAAGGGTGCAGAAGAGGGAGCAGGCGCAGGAGGCAAAGCAGTCCCTTTGCTCAGTGCTGCCGTGCCATGGAAGGACTCACTTTCACTTACTTATCATCTCAGGATCCCAGGTTTTTTGCCTGTTCTTCCCACAGCCCAATTCTCCCTCCCAAAGGACACAATTTGGGCGTCTCTGATGGTCTTTTAGCTCCTCAGGGGAGCCAGCGCCCCCCGCTAGCATCCCTGAAACTGGGCAAGCCAAGATGCTGGGGCTGCGGTGCCTTTGGGATAGAGGGCAAGGGCAGAAGCACATGGCCGCTGTTTTTAGGACTGTGTCTCACATGCTGAGCTCTGCTATGAGCGTGTGAAGAAAGAGGGAGGACTCCACGCAGGTTTTCTGCATCCCCATCCCTCTCACGCAGGGCCAAATCCCCTGTGCAATGCCCCAGGATTGCACCCAGCCCCACTCCCATGCAGGACCCTGCCAGAGCCAGCGTGCGCTCCTACTGCATCCCGTCCCTCCACCCTCATACCTGGAGCCACGCAGGACCTGGTGTTCATCTGTGTCACCCCTGGGTCCTGTGGGAGCCGTGCAGAGATGGCTGAGCCTGGAGGCACCATGTCCGTGGAGGCATGCTGGGCTTCCAAGCTGGCTCCTTCCGAGGTGGGGATGCCCTACACTGCGGCTGCTCAAAGCTCTCAGCCAGTTTCATCTCTCCACTGGAGCCACAGCAACTCTCCAACCTGGAGCCCAGGGTGAGATTCAACACGCCAGTTCAGGGGCTTCTTCGGGTTTTATAGTGCCCTTTGTCTTAGCTCCGAAGCAGACTGTGCTCAGCCAGGCCAGCCCCTTTGGAAAGGGCTCCCACTTCAGTTTCCAAGTGCATCCGTCCATTTTAGCCAAGTTTCCTAATGAAACAGAGGTCATGGGATAGAACTCTGTGGCTCTGTGTATCTCTCTCAGCCCTCTGAAAGCTTGCCCAGCTTCATCTCCAAAGATCTAGTCCAATTCTCAGTGATAAGATGTTCCTGGGAGATTTTTGGGAGGAGAGTGGATACCAGATACCAGTAGGCTGCATGGGGAAGTTCAGACCTTATTAACCAGCAGAGGATTCCCACAGAGGCTCTTCCTCCAGGCACAAATAGCCAGGAACTCCAGCTCCAGTGTTTCTGCTCTTCCCAAACAGCCCATTCTCCACACAAACTACCCCTGCAGATAGCCCTCCTTGAGCTTCTTGTGGGAGCAGCAGAGTTTCAGGAGCCACCAGGAATGGAGATGCTGGTGAGGAACAGCACAGAAGTGTCCTTCCCTCTGCGCGAGACCTGCTTCGAAGCCTCATCGGACCCAGGAGACAGCCCCAGCCACGAGTTTTGGAGCCACTTCCACCTTGACTGTTCACCCTGGGCATCTCTTTCCTTCCATCCCTCTGCAGCATCCCCCTGTCCAGATCCACCTCTGTCTGTCCCTCCCCTTCTTGGAAAGAAGCCCTGGATCAGGAGGTCTGAGAACTCATCTTTGCTCATGGTCTGAAACCCTTCCTCTGCCCTGGAGCTCTCTCATGCAACCACCTCCAAGCATCCCCTCCCTACCTGTGTGCACTAGACGTGACAGAGGGACAAGAGTCACTGGCAGACCCTGGCATGAACAGAGGTCACCGTGGCTGATTAGCATCACCAGCTTTCAGACAACACCCTAACGCCCGGGTCATTCAGCCTCAGGAGGGCCATTGCCTGGACGAGGTGGAGCTGAGTTGGTGGCGGGTAGGGATGGAGACAAGAGGGTCACTCCATCCCAGGAAGGAGGATAATTTCTGGGTTGGGTGTTGCAGGGAAGATCAATGCTTGCCTAGGAGGGAAGTCTGCTGTCTGTCATAGGCAACAGGCCTGGGGCTGAGCATGAAAAAATACTACAATTGTCAAAAAACAAATCTTCACAAACACAAGCATGAACATATGCAGTATTTTTTCTCTAGGAAAAAATGTTTCAGAGCAACTAAGCAAGGGGGAGTGGGGCAGGAGTCGTAAAGCTGACAGAGATTGGGCCCATCTCAACGTGAGATCTCCCCTGATATCAGGAATCCCTGGGAGATTCCCCAAGGGGAACATGGATACTCTCTGTGCTGTCCATGTCAGTGGGACGTGGAGGTGAGTTGGTGACAGGAGCAGTGTGGGGACTTGCACGTGACAGGGGGGCTTTCAGGCCAAGGTTGCACATTTCAAGATCTGAGCATCATTTGAATGAGTGAAGAAGCCAGATAAAACAGCAAGGCCTTGTTCTTTTTTTTTTTTTTTTTTTTTTTTTTTTTTTTTTTTTAAATCTAATTTAAAAGCTCATTACCTTCTGTAAAAAAGGAGTTTTGAAGTCTTTGATTTCTCCCCCTGGGCAATCTGTAATCCCTCAGCTAAGTCCTGAGCCCTTTAATTAAGACCTCAGTCATTTAAATTGTTAATGAAGATCCATTGGGGGACCAACATTCTCATTCCTGATTTCATCTTGTGCTCGTTAGAGTCTCCTGTTTAAAATTCATCATCTCAGAAGATATTTATAACTCTCTAACTATCCCTAGACCTCATTAATTCATAGCCACCTGTTTGGAAAGAGATGGGGGGACCTAAAAGGCACCAAGCTGGATCTGGAGCTGAGGAAACACCATATTGACTGACAGATGACAATGTTGGCCTTGGTGAGAACAACAGCCCCACACAGTATGTGAAGGGATGCAAGGCTGCAAAGGGATGCCAGGGGGATGAGAAACGAAGCCAGACTGTTCCTAGTGGGGCAAGAGGAAAGATGACCCAGCAGCCACTGGCCAGATGTGCCAAAGAGGAGAGAGACCCCCTCTGACATCAGCAACCTATAGGCTACATGGATTTGGAGCTGTTGAGCCATAGGAAGAGACCACCCCATGACTCATTCTCTGTCCCAATGGCACATGTGGGTCCCGCCTGCCTCAACAACCCACCAGGCACATGGCCACAGGCTCTGGGTCATACAGCCTGGCTGCCCTGCTCCCTCCACAGCCTGCCCAGCACAGAACTCCTCTCCTGAACCTCGGTGATGCTCAACCAACCTCACCCCTGGATGGGCCATGGGGGCCTTCTCCCAGCAAAACACCACAGGGTAAGAGGGAGGAAACCCCAAAGCTTCCAATCCTTCTTCTTCCAACCCATGCCTCAGTTTGCCTTACTCTGGGCTTTGCCTCTTCTTCTCCCACCATGTCCTTCTTTTCAACACTGAAAGCTAAACAGAGATCTGCCTCTCCCACTTCTCCTCCTTTGCTATCATCCACATGCTGCCCTTACCTTTTCCTCTCCCCCATCCATGCCATTTCCCACAGCTCCCTCTTTGCCTATTCCTGACTGTCCCTCCGGTCCTGAAGTTTGGCATGACTCTGCTGACCGGCCACACCAGTGGTTTCTCCCCATGTTCAGTTTACATCTAGGTCAGGGTCCCTAGGGCTGAGGACCAAGCCCAGGGATCAGAACCATCGCAAAAGGTTTCTCTGGGGTCGTTGGTTCCCTCGACTCAAAAAGAACCCTTTCCTTTGGGATACCTGGTGTTTTTGCTTAGCCTCACATTCTCCTGCTTTGGGTCAGCCTTTAAATAAAAATGTCGTATGAAAATAGGAAAAGAGTTTTGTTTCAAGGCTGTCTAATGAAATACTCCGGCACTTCTGAAATGAGACATTTTGCCTTGGAAACATCTAGCAGGACTATGCTGACACTTTCACACACATCCAAACGACTGAAACCTGAACTTACAGCTCCTTTTGGTCCTGCGGAAACCCCATTTTTAGTGAATTACTACACATAAAAGGTTCCAGCTGGCTGCTCCCACCGCAGCCCGGGTTTTGCTGCCCTACAGCCCAGCTGAGTTTTGGGACAAGTCGTCCTGGGCCCCTTCCACCTTGCATGTCACCACCAACGCTGTGACAGCCGTGTTGATGATGTGTGAGGCAGAGGAGAGCCCTCCTTCCTCGCGTGGTGACTGACCCCAGCAATCACCGCATCACAAAGCAGGGAAAAATCCCTGGGTTGCTGTGGACAACAGAGAGGGTGAATAAGGAGGTTGATAAATGCATTTTGAATCTCTTTGCCTCTAGACAGACACATTTAAAAGTGACCTGCAAGGGACCTTCCCCTTTTGGTCCCAAATAATAGAAGCTCTGAATGGTTTTTAACACTGGGTTTATTCCCCTTCTGCTTTTTTTGTTCCTATTAGAAATTCAGGTCCTTGTGCAGGCTCCTGAATGAGTGAGTGCAATGAGGATGCAACAGGAGGCAAGACTGAACACAAGAGAATGAAAAATGTTTTTTAAACACTTTCCAAAGTGCCCAGCTTTTATCCGGCTAGAGTGGGAGAGGACGCTGTTTAACGCAGTTTGCTTTGTGCATGACAGATTTATTTAACTCCAACAGTTGTGTTGCGGTTCGGAGAAAGGAAGCCTTTGTTGAAGTTACAGCTCTCCGTGGCAAGCAATCTCCATGCCCTTGCTGGAGTGAGGCCACTTTGCATGGAAGAATGAACTGCTTATATGGGGTTAGGTGACCCCGGAGCCCACTGCCTGCCGGGAGGCACGATCTGGGATGGTCCATCTTACATCAGCTTTAAGCCTCAACTCTGCCCTTGGGAGCCAGGAGGGCATCACAACTGCATGAGTGCAGGCCAAAGAGCAGGGTGTCTCTTGGGCAATGGAAAGACCCAGGGCTTGGGACAGAAATCCCTGGCTGCTATCACCTTCCTTTGAACTTCCCACAGGGACACACTTATGTTTGAAGCCATCCAGGCAGCATTTGAGTAAATGATGCATGATGAACCCGTTGTTTTGATGCCAGAACAAAGGGTGACCTTCTATCCACCTGGGTTGACCAGAGATGACCACACTACCTCAAAGGTCCCAGGTATGGGAAAGGTCTTGGCAAGCTTCACGGGGACAAAGCTGTAACTGGAGTCTGGCTGCCTGGAGCTGGGTCCCAGCAGTATTTCCAAGGCAGGCAGTGTGCTAAGAGGGCTGTTTTGGAACCAGGGCTACTGCCTTGGATCCAGGACTGCTGAGCAGAATCCCTGCACCTACGGGACTTTTCTGCCTTCCCCAGGTCCATGGAAAGGCATCAGTTTCCAAGGATCACCTTGGTAAATAAATATACCAAGGAGTCCCGCATCCTTTTCCTTTGGGCTTCATTGCTCCACAATAGGCAAGGGCTGGTGGTTTGGAGAGATACAGTAAAGGGTTGTGAAGGACAGTGCCCTCCAGCTCCTGTCTTCTGCTAGCAACAGAACTACCTGTGTTGGGAGCAAAGGACATAAATCTCACTCAGGTCAAATAAATTAACACCAACAACACCAAAACCACTTTTTTTTGAAACAAACAAAAAAAAATACAAAGCCAAAAAAAGCCAGAGAGACAAAAGGATGCTCTCCCTTGACTCCTCCCACGCAGGGTGAGATGTGCCGTGGACAAGCCCCAGCCACCCACCAGTGGCCATCCCATCGAGGCACCTGGGCTCCAGCAGTTCATGTGTGTGGTGCAAGGCAAGTACAGCCCCCACGCAGCCCACGGCCCCCACGCAGCCCAAGCCCTGCGGCACCCATGCAGCGTGGGAGCGGACACCGCAAGTCACTGCCTCCCTCTTGTGGGCAAATTTGGGGAAGGACGGGGGGAGCACCCGGGGAGCCCTGGCAAGGCCGGCACCCACAAAAACACCCCCTTCGCCCCGTTTGGTGCACCAAATGGTGAACCCCTGCCAGGCATGCTGCGGTCTCCGGCATCTGGGAAAACTGAAGTGTGGAGACCCAAAAGGCTCATATAGCCACGCAGATCCTCGTGGTGGGCTCATACAGCCAAAGCGTGCGCCTCACCCCCGTGGGCTCGCACAGTCAGACCTTGCTCTCTGTGGGTGCAGATCCTGGACTGAGCCAAACGAGGGGAGCAGAGAACGTGCAACAGTGCAGGGACCAGAGTCGTGGGCCATCTGCACAAGCTGCCCAACTCTTGGGTTGGAGAAAACTTGGCTCCACCACAGGCAGAGCAAGATGGTCAGCGTTGGCCGCAGCACAGGAGAGGAACCCAGCCTGTCCACTGCAACAACTGACCCACAGAGCATTTGGGAGCAGACAGCAGTGAAGAGCAGAGCAGCATCTCCATGGGGGCTGCTGGCTACTGAGATCTCTGGTTCCCTGTCTGGAAACCCAGGTTGATTCAAGCCCTGGGAGCTTCCAAGCCTTTGGAAGGGCATCTGGGTCCCCACATGGGACTGGAAGGAAAAAGAGAATGGAGGGCCAAGGGAGCTATTAAAATCCCCTTCATGGTCGTGGTGGGTGGCAGGATATTCCCAGCTGCTCTCCAAGACGCTGAGATAGCCCCGAGGGATCCTTTAGGAGGCCTGAAGATGAAAAGAAAAAGGCTGAAAAGAAATAGCCAGGGGAACTGAGCAAGAATATGCAAACTCAGCTAAGACCTGCAAGGAAATGATAAAGGCCAGGGAAAAACGGAGAAAAATAACACTGCCAAGAGGGCTACTGGGAATAAGAAGGAATTTTGCAAATTGCAGCAAAGGGAAAGCAAATACAGTGTGAGTCAGCCCATTAATAAATGAGAGGGGAACGCAAATTAATGAGAATTCAGAAGCAGCTGAGGTACTGACCTGTTTTCAGATTTTCTATTGCGTTCTCAACACAACAGAGTTTTAGGAGGCGTTAACCCTTTCCTCTGTACCCTGCAGAACTGGGCATCACATTGGCTGGTTCAAATAGGCTGTGATTTCCAAAGGAGCCTGTGGCACTACAGTGGCCTCCTTCAAGCTCCTTCATGCACTCGTGCAAAGCTTCATCACAGCTGAATCACGAGTGTCCGTGAACATCTATCTCAGCCGCCGTGCGTTGCTCCTCGTTGGGCACCCTTCCCCTGCAAACCCTCACTCCGTGTCGCTGGGCTCCTCATGCAAGAGCCTGGGGAAGATCTCTCCAACACGCTCCACACCTCTTCTTCATTCTCCCACTCTGCTTATTTTGTCCATCAGCCCTATTTGCTCTGAAAAAAGTTTTCAGAAGCTTTTTCCCAGCCACCTAAAGTCATGAGTTCACATGAGGAGCCAGTTCCTCTTTCCACTCCGTATATCAACTGCCTGGGAATTGTGGGTCTTAACCAGTGTAAACCAGTATATCTCCATTACGATCATGAGAGGGTTCTCTGTTACAGCAACACCCTTTGGCCAAAAGCAGAGAGGGTCAAGGCGTTTGTTGTTGATAACACAGAGCAGTGGGATGTCTGCTCCATTTATCACTGTCTCTTTGGGAGGTCCCAGCACAGCCTCTCTCCTGAGCGGTGGCAGCTTGTTTTATGGATCAGCTCCGATTTGATGATGCATTCATTGATCTTTGCCACCATCAAAGTGCGAATTCCTCATTTCCAAACTAATCTGCATCACTCCAGTATCCGCCAGCACCTGCCTTAGTCTGAACCTTCCCCTTCTGCTCTCAGCAGCATTATTCACGGGGCAAGGTCCTATTCAGCCAAAGCAGCCTCTGAGTCATGCTGATTTTTGTCTTTCACTTCATAGCAGCCCAAAGACCCTTCACAGCAATCAACCTAACGGGGGAAAATACTTTAGTGCCCTGATTTTGCAAGGAAAAAATTGTTCCCAGACCTTCTCTCTTTAAAGGGTCCTGTTCCTACAAGATAATCCAGGAATAACGGGACAGTAGGTCCCAGGGATGTAGGGGAGCTGGATGGGCTTATTAGAGGCATCAGAATTAGGGAAGCCCATAGTTAAAGTTGTTATGGCCTCTGACAAACTTTCACTGTCCTGGCTGCAGTTCCCCAGGCTGGATGTCTGCTTACGCTGAGTAGCTTAAGAGCATTTCAGTTAAACAGGAACTGCTGTCAGTCAGGGAATGAAAACCGGGCTTTGAAAACCATTTGAGGGCACTGCAAATGATGCAAGAGTCAGAGAGACTTCTAGGGAGATATGCCTGGGCTTCTGTGGTTTTTTTTTTCTTCCTTGTCTGAGTCCTTAAATAAATGTGTGTTTGTCTCCCAACGTACCTGGAACTTGCACTTTCAAATGCATTTTATAGCTCCCTCTCTGATCCTTTCCAAACTGGGATATAGCCAGGCAGACGGTCGCACACGGAGTCTCACCTTCTCTGAGGGTGCCTCTAGTCAGGTCCATCTCTTGATCTGCTGGTGGGATTAGCTGACAGTGGCTGAAGCCCTGCAGCTGAGTTTGAGCTCCAAGCAATGACCAAATGTGACGGAACATGACCCAGGCCTGGATCCAAAGGGGCAGAGAGGTATAGGATGGGGACACTGGACTCAGTCCTCCTCCGCTCTGGCTCAGACTTCCCATACCAAAGTACTCAGGAGGGTGTTACATCGACTTCTCCCCAAGGTTTGTCTGTCCTGGATGTCCTGTCTCCACTCCCCATCACCTCAGCATGGAAGATCTTGTGCTGTGGACACAACAGCTCCCAGGACTACTGTTCTCCTGACTGGGCCCTTTTCTTCCTCATTGATTTTCCACCCAGGCTTTTCATGCAAAGGTGTTTCTGGTGGTGTTGACAGAGCAATGGATGCAAATATCTGATCTGGGGGTGTTCAGAAGTCTCCTTGGGGCCAGACTGGCTGAATTTTGGGGTCTTGCTGCAGAGGCTGGTTTTTTAGCTCAAGTAATTCAAGTGTTTAACTCAGAAGATGAGCACAGTGAATGTGAGCAACTGCCTGCTTCTGTGTGGATATGTCTCTGTGTGTACATATATACATGCACGTATGTGCTTGTCTGTCTGTGTATGCATTTGTTGAGAGGTTTCAACCACTCTTACGTCTAAGCTCGTAGCAGAGCATGTTGTTCAGAGAGGCTGTGCAATCTCCATCCTCGATGTGTTTCAAGGCCAGACTGGATAAAGCCCTGATGGAGCTGATCAGACCTCATAGATGATACTGCTTTGAGCAAGACATTGAACAGAGACATCCTGAGGCCCTTTCCGACCTGAACTATCCTGTGATCCTGTGTGTACAGGAATTGCGTAGAACATGCAGGATTGCATAGAGCAACCAGCCTAACAAACAAGATGGTTTCTTTTTACAAACTTTGCCTTGCTTTCACCATTAGAGCATGACAACACCATCAATGATGGCACTCCCATCCACTTGCTGTGTAATTGTACAAGGTCAAGGGTCTGTGTGCAGGCACGCAGCCCAGTTGCCATGATTATCAGATAGAGCTGTCTGGGCTGTGAGCTAGTATCCTGTATTTTTCACCTGACCTCCTCATCACCTTAATGTCTGCAGCTACTACTGGAGCCTTAGAGCCAAAAGCCTCCCAAAAGCAGTGGTGGGGTTCCAGTAAGACAGTCCTAATTGTCTCCAAACAGCTATTATAACGTGCACTGTCAGTTCAGAGCCAGTGAGCATCCCTGCCCTGGTGACGGACCAAGACACAGAGAATGAGGTACGGGATATGAATGCACAACCTCAGAGAAGCCAGAGGATCTGCTTGGTCCCATTTGGTTCCTTTGGGATTTGCATTGCACCAGGGACCCTGTCCATCCAGCCTTTCTCCTTGTGCATTTCACAATTCATCCAACTCAGGCTTTCCCTGCCCTCCCTAAGAATGTGCTTGGCCCTCACTCCTGTAAAGCCCTTTAGAAAGGTGCCCCAGAGGTGGCTTTTTAAGGAACAAGACCCAGAAACAGAGTTAAGCTACAGAGCAGATGATAGCTTTTCCTCTGCTCACATCACCTCTCACCCCAGCTGCAGCCAAGCTAGGCACAGAGCACAGTTAGATTTCAAAATAGCGTGGAATTGGCTTAAGTTGCTCGCAATCTTGTTTAAATACTACATTTGTTAATTTGGTTTATAGGCCTTCTGCTTTCAAAGCTTAAGCTGCTTTCAAAACAGTCTGTCAAGCTTTTTCCTCTGCAAGAAGGATTAGAAATGGAGTTTTATTTGAAATCAAAGCCGAGAGTTGTAGGTATTCACAAGACTCCAGCATCTCAGGTTATTAGGGAAACAACTACTAGCTGAAATCACGCGCATTGGCAGCACCTCAGCACACACCAACACCCACGTGTGCTCGTGCTCAGGGGGTTCTGTGAGCTCCCAGATGTATTCTGGCACCTACAGGAGTGCCAGTCACAGATGTGAAACAATTCAACCGTCTTTAAAACGTCAGGCTCCACAAATTGTGAGACTAGCTTAAAAATCATGATTCTTTAATAGATGCTTTTTATTTGTCTCCAGCAGCCAGAGATTTAAGGAAAATGCTAATTTTAGACAGACTTGCAATAATATCACCCATGTTGGCAATGTTACACCTGATAGAGCTAGGAGTGCAGCCACAGCTTCATTCTTGGGTTTTCAATGCTTTTCAGAGCTTTCAGAAAAATTCTTTTTTTGGATTAAAATTTCCTGGGTTTGTCATATTTCCATCTGCTGTTGTTGATGTGTCTCCTTAATGTTAATCACAGAACGGTTTGGATTGGAAGGGACCTTAGAGATCATCTAGCTCCAAACCCCTGCTAGCCCAGGCTTCTCAAAGACCCGTCCAGCCTGTCCTTGAACACTTCCAGGGATGGGGCAGCCACAGCTGCTCTGGGCAGCCTGTGCCAGTGCCTCATCACCCTCAGAGTGAAGAATTTCTTCTAGATCTCATCTAAAGAATCTCATCTAAATCCACCCTCCTTCAGTTCAAAGCCATCACCCCTTGTCCTATCACTCCGTACCCTTGTCAAAACTCCCTCTCCAGCTTTCCTGTAGCCCCTTCAGGTACTGGGAGGCTGCTGGAAGGTCTCCCCAGAGCCTTCTCTTCTCCCGGCTGAACAACCCCAGCTCCCTCAGCCCCTTCCCAGCAGAGCTGCTCCAGCTCTCCGATCACTTTCGTGGCCTCCGCTGGACCCGCTCCAACAGCTCCATGTCCTCCTTGTGCTGGGGGCCCCAGAGCTGAGCACAAAAATAGCTCTGGACAAAACTAATTTCCTCCCATTTTCTCCCATTCTTCTTATTTTCTACCACTAACAGGGTGATGCAGTTGTCCAACCCAGCTCCACACCCACCCAGCCACCCATGGTGGACAGGAGCCCCCAGCCCAAGGATATCAGTGTGGCCAAAGAGATGCTCAGCAGAGGCAGGACACATCTCACTCTTCCACCCTCCAAAACCGCATCGGCGTGACCAGGGCACATGGGGAACAAATGTAAAACTGCAGCTGAACACCCAGCCCTGCATGAAAAAACCCAGGAGGCAGGATGTAACTGAGACCTGGCTCTGCCTCCTCCGTTCCTGCACTGTCACAGGTGGGTCTCACAGCAAGGTCTGGTGTTAAGGCAGTGTTTCCTATTATAAAACACTGTTTTCAGTTACTTACATTTCACCAGACTTTAACTGCTGAGCTATTTTCCATCTCAGCCAGCTACAGAGCTGACTGCCTTTATAGTCACTGGAGAGAAATAGGGGCTTCTAGGGGAAAAATCACATCATCCTGAGGCAAGCATTGCAGGTAGGACAAAGTTCCTTGGAATTCACTCTGGAAGGTGCCTACATGACTGGCTGTCCCATAGATACCTGATGTCTACAGGTGATTCAATTAATCCCCCCCTCAGGTACTGTTTTAGGCTGGAATGTCTACAGGGAAAACTTAAGCCGGAGGAATTGGGCCATGTAGAAATCGTGTTTGGCTTTTGCTTAAATAACTTGTCTGTGTGTATGTGAGTGTCTCTATCTCAATGTTGTCACAACTTTTGCCAAGTTATGAGCCTCAGAAAGATTTCAGTTCACACATAACTAGAGAAGACCCAAGGAACAGATTTTTCCAAATATCCTGCCTATTATTCTTCTACAGTTCATGGGATCTTAGCTAGTGAAGGGCATCTTACAGCGTTTTCAACCACGGGCACTACACATCCAAGGGTAATACACTCTTCCCAGAGTTATGCAAGATGCTCCACTTGCTCCACATAGTCCTGCAACAGAGAAGGAGGTGGGAGAGGAGCTGGTAGTAATGGACCAGAATGAAAAAAGCGATGTGAGATGAGATTAAAATTAATATGGTTGACACAGCACAGTGGTAAAGGCCCATGCTCTCAGCACCGGGGTTTGGGAAGGGCCAGAAAAGCAGGTTAAGTAGCAAAGGATGGGAGTCAGGGGGGACTAAAAAAGGGGAGGTGTCCAGCAGCAAAACCTGCAGGTGTTCCTGGCTGATGGTGGCAGCTGGAATGAGGCTCAGCTGAAGATGGTTGTCAGGCATCCAGTAGCTGTGCCAGGGCTGGACAGAGGGCTGAAGTCCTAGTCCAGCTAGATCAGGTCTTAAATCTCCATGTCAGGTGAGAGGATTGGTACATGGCACATTTCTCTCTCCATCCCATCATCTGGTGGGGAAAGGAGAAATGGTAGAGGGGAAGAAAGGAGAGACAGATGGTGAACAGCACAGTCTAAGCCTTGTCAACTCCATCTGTGAAATTTCCAAGAGACAGGACTTGCCCTCCATGGACACCAACACCGGGCTCCAGCAAGACCCAGAGTTTCCTCACTGGTGAGTTGCCACAACATCAAAGGAAACCCCTGACTGAAGCCAACGGGAGGACACAGGCTCTGGCACCTGAGGTAGGTGTTTGTAAGCATGGCTGTGCTGGAACAGGGGAGCTCAGCATAAAGCTAAGCGGAATCCAAAGCCACTCCAAGCTCGCTAGCTGTCCTAGTATCTCTGATCTTTCTCCAGATTTGGATGCCAGGGCTGGCACTGCGATCTGCCAGGTGGAGACGGAAAATAATGGCCAGGAGCAGAAGAAATGTCTCTTGGAAATACCTGAAGCCACAACAAGCACTTCTCTGTGCTTCTCCTACCCATCAGGTGCAGAAAAGGGAACAGTAATGGTGAGGGACAGGAGATCAGATCTCCCAGCACAGTAGCACCCAGCAGAAGGGAGACACCAGGAGACATAGCCACCACCCTGGAGGAGACTGTGAAGAAATGGGACCAGTCAGTTCAAGCTTTCACTAAAAACATCATCGTTCCAGCCAGGTTGGGTTGCTTAGGTACAAACCTCACCGTAAGCTAAAAACAGATGCAGATATCTGAAATAAGCACATCCTCCTGCCCGCGGGGAAGCTGCTGGCAATCTTAATCTCCCAGCAGCCTGGTCTGAGGGTGGGTCAGTGGTGGGAAAGGGGTGGCAAGGCTTCGAGAGGCGTGGGGTGCAGAGGTCCGGGGCTGGGGAGGTCCCTGCAGCGAGCTCTGTACTTCGGGCCAGCGCGGCTAGATGGCACTGTGTACTCTCCCAGGAGGGGCACGTCCGAGCACGGCTTTCATGCCCAAGAATTCAATATCCGAGTGTTTTCGGTCACTGTTGGACCTCTCCTCTGAAAGGCGGCTTATCTGAGGGATGGCGTGGGCTGTTGGGAGTTTTGTCACAGCCAAGGCACAGGCGACCTTCTCAGAGAGGAAAACTCTGGCAGGATTTTCTGTGTCAGGATTGTCTTAGCAAAGGCAAGTGTGCCTTTGAAGCAAGAGAAAAATGCTGTTACCAGCCACCCACAAGCAGAGACAGGACTTGAGGAGTCACGCCAAGAGTGGACTCACTCCATTGCATCTATGGAAACCCCTGCATTCATGTCTTGTTTATCCATACCCTGGGAGGAAAACGAAGGAGGGACCCCCAAGGGTCCCTATATGGAGCACGGGGACAGGGAGTCCCCATGCTGTTATGTCAGTACCAGTGTGGGAGACGGGGACCTAAATTTGGGGCTGCCAAATTCTGAGACCCACCTCAGCTTCCTCCATCCAGTAGCAAAACTGGACGCACACCAGCTCTGCCTGGGGGAGAGCATGCAAGGAGCCGACCAGGATCTTCTGCAACCCTGGAAGACATTTCATCACCGAGGCAATGGGCAGAGATCAGAAAAAAGAGGAAAGGGGCATTAGATGTGAAGGGAGGAGTGGATGAGCAGGGTCAGGCAGCAGACAGGAGGACCGTAAAGACTACCACTGGTTTTGGTGACTTCAGATTTATTTGGGGGTCAATCTGAGATGAAAACTCAGAAGCAGCCTTTACAAAAAGCAGAGCAGTCTGGCCCCTCGCTCCCCTTTTTCTCCAGCTGGTGAGCTCAAGCTGGGAGGCTGGAAGACACCACCACGCCGTGGTCCACCAGCTGGGAGCCCGCCATCCCTCGCCCAGTGGGCTGCACGGGAGTCGGGAGAGTTTAATGTCTCGGGAGCTGGGCTCCCATGTTCTCCTCTTGCTACCAGCTGGTCAGGCGGGCTGCCAAGGGTATGCTGGCAGGAAACGGGGTGGTTTTCCATCAGGATTTCGTCCACAGCGACAGATCTCTGGGGAATATTTTCATACTGATGAATCAGCAGTCTCTGGTGGGAGACGGGCTGCCCGCTGGAGAGGTTAGCGTCCAGCGCTCGGGAAAGGTGCGAGTCCCCTCATCAGGCAGGTGTCTAATCCATCCCCCTCCAAATTCATCCCCCACCGGAGGCCTCTTCCTAATCTGTTACAGTCGGCGTTTGCCCTGGGGCTGCGGATCTGATATCTCTTCCGAGCACGGTGTCAGTATTAACTATTATAATTCTGGATATTTTTGTTTAGCTATGCAAATGTCCAGCCCGGGCTGGAATCTCACTTAACTTTTCGGCTTCAGCAACATCCTGTGGCAAATTGCTCCATGCGGAGACACTCCTGTTTATCAGACCCAGCCACCACCTGTTCATCTTGCCGCGTTCCTGCATTATCCCACAGGCAGAGCAGACCCTCTCCACTGCCCTCCCTTGCCCTGCTCCATGTTCAGCACTGAGAAATTCTGGCCATGGCCCTTTATTGCAAAAGTCCGTGTTTTTTGGTGGGCTCAGGAAGGCGCAGTAGGACATTGATTAGCTTCCCAGCTCACCCCGGCTGTTTGCTCTGCTATTTGCAATGCATCTGCTCATGGCAGAGTCCTCTGGTGTCCATGGGAAGCGCCTGCGTGAAGAAGATGGATCCTATGTGAATAAGGACCATACGCTCAGCCCCCTGTGGTCAGTGCAGCCCTGGGATCAAAAGCACTCATGCAATAGGATGGCAAAAGGTAAACAGTTACCAAAATGTGCCAGGACAGGGGTAAGAGTTGCCTTTCTGCTCCTACTCTGCGTGAGGCTCCTATTTATCACGTGGGAAGCAGGTGTAGAGATCAAATGGAGACCAAATGGCAGTGGGACAGAAAAATGTTAACAAGACAAAAATCAGCAAGTGCTGCACTGAGCTCTGTAGTGTGATTAATAAAGCAAACACATGAGAAAAAAAAAAAAAATCAGTTTCAACACATGGCCAGAAATGCAGAGTGTTGTGCTATCGGGGCTATTCTGCCCTCTGAATACCCACCTCTCTGTTTGGGTTCACGCTAAAATACTCTAACGTTCTTTCATTTTTTATTTTTTTTAATTTTTATTTTATTTTTACAAATGCTCAAACTTTCCTGCCACAGATTATTCTTGGCTGGGTTACAAGTGGAATGGCCATGTTCAGCCATTTCTTTACCAAAAAAAAAAAAAAAAAAGAGAGAGAGAAAAAAAATAATAGAAAGAAAAACAGTTTATGAGATATTTTGGTTGCATGATTTTTTCTACCCTAACATGCGGTGAAAGTTCAGGAGTTCTCACCTTTTTCCACCCAAAAGCCCCTCCTGAACTGAAGCTCAACCTCCAGCAGCTTTGACATGATCTCACCTTTACAGACAGTGCACTTGGAAACCATGCTGCTACAAACAAAGCCTGGGACTATCTCCCTCTGTGGCCTCCTTTTTCACCCCAAGAAATCTGTCTGGGACTGTTGTAAGGACAGGTTGGCATTGACAGCCCCAGCCACGAAAAATCATAAGTCAAGGCTCTGCAAAATTATGACTTTGGCATAAAACCCATGATTAAACCAGTAATAAACAAATATATCTTACTTGCCTTTTGCTCCCAGGTGCTCTGAGGTTGTGGTTTTAAACTACCAAGGCTAGAAACTTCTTGGGGGACAGGCTATGAAAGCAATTTTTCATGCAAACACACAACTCCGCTAAGCTGAGAATTCAACAAAAACAATGAGCATCATCAAGACTCATAAAGAGCCTTGCTGCAAGAATTGGCACCTCCAACAGCCCAGCACAAATATCCCCACATCATGGGAGTTCATGGGCCGTTTTAGGATAATTAACCCCCAAGCACATTAAGTCCAAGCAAAACTAATTACTTTCACGGAACAAAAAAGATTGTTTTACAGGCGATGTTGTTCTTTGGCCTGTCTCTTCTGGAAAATGGCACCAGTTAAATGAAATCAATTTTATTAACTGACAGTTCTGTGAGAGGATTTACAGAAAAGGACTGTTTGATGATCTTTTAATTACAGACCTGATGTCCGTTACCACAAATGACAAGTTGCACATGCTGGACAAGAGAGAATATCATCCCTGAGCTGGAGACCTTTCACAGCCTGGTAGCGATTCAGGTCAGAAAGGTTTTTTTCTCCACTTCTTCCTCTGGTGAGTCCTAAATCAAGCTCTTGACGTTTAGCAGTATCCACAGGACTCACTGAAGGGCACAATCCTGGTGATACCTCACCCGGAGAAGTGATTTTCCTCTTGTTAGAAGTCACTGTGATGGGCTGCCTTGGAGAAAGGCAGGAGACAGACCTCCATCCACGCTGCGTGTTTGCAGTCCAGCCTCCCCAGCATCTCTCAGTGCTGCCCTGGCACCCACCATCCCCCACCACGGCCCCCCACCAAGACCCCCCTTGTGCAGGGGTGTCTGCAGATGCCAGTGCTCTGAGGAGACCCACACCACTGCCCAGGAAAGTGGGTCAGAGACACCAGAAGCCACAATCCAATGGTTATTTCTCTGTTGTTCTATCTGATCCAGGAGAGACAGTGCACTTCAGGTGCTGGGCTGTGCTGAAGCAACAGCTCATCAACCTTTGACGGGGAACCTGATCAAGAGTCCATGGGTTATAAGAAAAGGAAGGTCTCCATCCTAAGCCTTTCGATTTGTGATGGTGTTTTGGTTGCTAGGCATCCCTGGCCCAGTGAGATGATGGAGGTGTCGGGAATTTGTCACCTGGGCTGAAGGATGAAGTTGATTTGAAAAGGAACAAGCGACGAATAGCCCATAGCAGTCAATGGCTTTGGGGTGATGTGCCCCAGAAGCCCTGACGCCTCGTCCTGCAGGGACAGATTGCCTCACCGGCCCCGGAGATGGGGAGGTCTCGCCTTGCTGGAGAATGTTTGGGTAAGTTGTGATGGATCGTGCTCCGATGTCGAGAGTCGAGGTGCAGCAGGAGACAGAGAAACTTAACGTTGAAAATGTTTTAAAGCAAAGGGAACATCAAAAGACCTCCAGGAAACAGCAAACACCCAGAGTTCAGCAATCTCTGAAACAGATCCCCTCCTCCCATCTCCATGTCTGGATAAGAGAGACTCCCAAGACAAAGGGCGATCAAGATCAGAGAAGATGGTAAGCTATAAATCAGCCACCTCTCTCTTTTCACCTCCCTCCCTCTGCCCTCCAGGCTCAGGAAACCCCTGGAGCCGCTAGACACAAATTCAAACAGCCAGATGACTCCTCCCGTATCCTCCTGGAAGGACTTGCCCCAGCGCAGCCCCCAAGCCTTCCTCCAAATGCCGCCCAGCTCACGGACGTGCTGGGTGGGGAGCATGAGCCATTCTCTCTCCAGGGCTGCAGTTTTTATCTGATGTGCCAGATTTAGACTCTTCCAGAAAAGTCAAATCAGCCTCAAAATCCTCAGGTTTATTCTCTACCTCTGGAACGGTGTTTTTCTATAAATCTGGTTAGGTGGTTTTGTCCCCAGCAGAGCTCAGCCCTGCACACCCACCGAGCAGGCATCAGACCTGGGCACTAGGCACACATCTTGCAGGGGCATTTACCCCACAGCACATCAAGCACTTCCCACTGGCATGGGGCTGCTACTTCTCCTTCTGATGGCCAGCCAGGCAGGGCTGAACTGGCCCTGGGTTTTAACGCTGAGATGCATTTCTCAGGTGGGCAGATTTGGGGTAGGGATTCCTGGTGGTGGACATGCCTTTCGGTGGTGTTCAAACCACGCTGAGCTCTTGCTCCTCCATACACAGAGCCTCCTCCACCTCCGAGCATCCCACTGCAACGTGGGGTGCGGTACGGAGATGGGTGAGGAGAAGACGTGTCAGGAATTAGACAGAAGCGTGGGGCTGGATTTGCCCTTCAGAAGGGCCCACGTTGAAGCAGCAACACAGGGAGCGTAGCGTGTCTCCAGTGTAAGGGGATACGGTCCTCGGTGGGTGCTGGCTCCGGTTCAGGGGGATGTTTTATGAGCAGGCATTCATTAGTGCAGTTGCCAGGTTACTGGGCAGACAAACTATGTTCGGCCTTTCTGGGAGCGATCTCATGCCCACAGGGCTGCGAGTCAGAAGCAGAGGTGCTGGCAGCCCCAGTCTGTGTGTCAAGATTCAAGAGGTTTTAATATGGTCTCAGACTCACACCAAGAACCCAAAGGCAAAAAGAGGAAGAAAAGGACAGGAGGGATGCTGGGGGGACACCGAGTGGCACCCCCTGTTTGTGTCACATCTGGGGTACCTCTGGCCTGAAGCGAGTGGTCCTGCCCAGCTTCATCACCTATGCAGCAAAGACACCCTACCATGAGGAAGGGATGTATCTCCTTTTTGACATCTGCGTGCTGCATACATCAGTGCTCACATTCGCCAGCCTCTCCTCCTTGATTGTCTTCATCCACGGGAAAGCAAAAGCTTTGCCGTGCTCCATCTCCCCACTTCCAGGTGGCACAAGTGGCTCTCGACTTAGACCCTCTTGGCTTTCTGACTCCAAGAGGCTCATGTCACCTGCTTGGGTAGGATCTGGACTTTATGACCATCCTTACTTAACTAGGCTGGACCAGGCTGCCAAGTCCTACTGGGGAGATCTGTCCCCTAAGTCCCATTAACTCCCTCCTTCTTTGATCACCTGCAGTTAATTGCAGGAGAAGCAATAGCCAGACTGTTGGGGTGTGAGAGTGGAAACCCTTTTAAGGGAAAGGTTGCAGATGATACCTAACAAACAGTCCCTGGAGCTTTCCTGGAGCACACTCTCATGGGGGGATTCGTGAAGAAACGTGAAACCCCACTCTCCCAGGAGACCACATATTGTGCATTTGGGGGGCGTTTCCCTTCTGGTGCTGGGATCTGCACTCATAAAGTAAATAACTTGCAAGATGGGCTTAGAGGGGTTCTGAAGCAAGCCAGGTTTTGCTGCTAACTGTGCAGTTGTCCCAGTGAGTCCATGTCTCTGCACGGGCTTGTGGTGGGTGGGGGAAACTGCTATTTCTCCCTTTACACAGCCCACTGCCATGACTGCAGCAATCCTCCAAGGTCCCCTCCCACGTGGAGAGGTGGATTAGAGACAATTGGGAGCAGCACGGACCATGGTGACACCCACTGCCCAGGAACAGCCCAGCTCCACACATCTCCCTGTGCCCTTCCCAAGGCTTGATTCACCAGGGGAAACTCGAGCAAAGTCCAAGCAGGCAGTTGATTGCCTAAAAGGCAAGCAAGGAGCTTACGTCGAGGAAAACTTTCCGGAGAACACTATCTAACCTACACAGTTTCCCCTCAAGACATTGTCTTCAGATTTCCAGCAAATCTTTTTTCCACCTGCCTGGTGTCCTTCAATCTGTGAAGCTCTCTGAGCACCTACCTCCCTCTTCCCAAAGGCTGGCAGAGACCCAGAGAGGGGGTGCCTCTGATTTACCATCTGCAGGTCCAGCCTGAAACACTCAGCCTCCAGCTCAGCGCAGTGGCAGGGCTGCATGACGGGCACTCCAAACCCAACCGAGAGGCGGGAAACTCAGACCCAGCATCCACCATCCTCTCCCAGTCCATCTCCCCAGAATGCCCCAGCTCCGAGGACATTTGAGGTGCAGGCTGGGAAGAAAGAGGAGTCTCCTCAACCTGCTGAGCCTGGGCTGTGACACTGCCAGGAATGCAATTCACATTATCCAGTGGAAAAGCATGAGAGTTTGTGGTTACAACCTTCACTATGAGGAAGGAGTTGGGGCTCTGCTGCCCGGCCTGCCCCATGGAAGACAGAGAACTCCAAAAGCCTTCCTGTGAACAACCAAAGCTGCATTGCGCGGGAAGGGCCAGGAGACGCCAAGGGGCACCTCCACTACTAGAGATAGCTCCTTGGGAACGGGGTGGGCATGGGTCGGGCCACACACCCAGCGGCTAGGTAGCACTGGTGCTGGATTGAGCCCTAGCAACAGGGACCCACATAAACTTGGCTTGGGGAAGGTCAGATCAGGTGCAAAGAACAAAGGCATGCCCAAAGGATCTGCATGAGACAAAGGGTCTGCATGAGCCCCTTTTCTTGGGAGAGTCTGGGGGCTGTTCAGCCCGAGCTGCTCAGTGCTGGGGCAGCGTTGCACACAGTATCACTGGGCCACCACGCTGCTCCCACATGCTTCCCACAGAAAACTACCTGGGAGCTTGCAAGAGATGAAGGCAGTTGGTGATCCATCTTCCTCCAGGGTCACACTCTGGGGTCCTCCCCACTTCTGCTGTTGGGAAGGTTTGGGGTGGTGTGCATCCCTATCCACTCAGTGGGGAAAGGCCAGCAGTGGGAGGCAAATGCAGGAGACAGAGTCCTGGCTGCAGGATAGGGGTGACTGCCATACCCCTGTGGTGAGGACCAACTGCAGATCCTACTGGAAACACGCCCAGAGCAAGTGGAACAAATGTCTGAGATGGGATTTCCTCAATGTCCTCCAAGGTGTGAGCATGCCCGTGAGAATGGGAAAGGAGCAAAGGGCATTGCTGTGGCTCTTCCCTGGTACCCCATCCCTGGAAACAGATGAACCAGGAAGCAGAGAGGGACATGGAGGAGAGGGAGGTGTTGGGAGAGAGGTGGGGGATGAGATGGTTCTGAAAGGGAAGCGATTGAAGCAATGGTCTGCTGAGCTGGAGTAGCAGCAAGCAGTGTCAGGGTCTGGGGTGGGTAGGGCAGCAGGAGGGCTTAAGCCCTGCAAGGAGGCTGGAGTGGGGCAAAACTCATGCCGGGTTGGGCTAGTGGGGAAAGGGTTGGGGTAGGCAAGGAGAGGCTTTGGGCAGAGGACATTACATGGGAGGGCTACACAGGGCACAAGTTTGTCTGGGGTCAAGAGGCAGCCAGAAAGTGCTCAAGCGCAGGGGGATCAGAGGGGTTTGGGGAGCAGGTGTGCCCATCATGGGGTAGGGGAGGGGGTCCTGGGGCCTGTCCGGCACTGTGGGTGCACAGGGGCAGCTGGAGCAGGGGGGCGAAGCTCCCAGCCGGGCAGGCGTGGGGCTGGTGGAGCCCCTGCATGCCTGGCTCCTTGGTGGAGGGGGGCTGGCTCAGAGGTGTTTCCCGGGCACCAAGCCACC
>KL282288.1:458-11073 GCA_000699545.1 Podiceps cristatus
AGTGAGCATGTTTGTAACGAAAGTCAGTGCCATTTTGGGCTAAGGGCTACTGATCGCATGAGAAGGACGTGATGGGGAGGAACAGTTACCGCTCCAGTAAGAAATCCCTCAGAAAAGAGGAGGCTTTGTAAAGAAGCTTCAGTGTAAGAGCTGCCTGTATCCCAGCACCCATCTCGGGAGCCCCGCTGCTGCCAAGCGGCGGAGCTTGTTCCAACAGAAAGGGACGCTCAAGGTCCCCCCGGCAGCGCGGGTGACGCAGCAGACGTCGTGAATCTGGGTCTGTGTGTATCCAAAGTAGGCCAGGGCACACTGCAACGGCTCTCCGGCAGACGCGGGGCCGGCAAGCGTGCCACCTACCTGTTCTCCGGCCGCCGGTAGTCCAGCCTGCAGGTCCCGCTGGTGAGACTGAAGACGGGGTGGAAGGAGCACTCCAGGCTGTACAGCGCCTGCTCTGCAGACAGCAAGGGCAGCGTCAGGGCACGCCACACTGCTCACAAAACGGCAGTCGATTTAGCCCAGAAGACACTGATAATTGAGAGCTCTGGCCCCCACAGACCATGAAATAAGCTTGCTCACAGCCTAGCAAGGCACAAAGCTACTTCAGAATACGTGGTCCCAGCAGACAGCCAGGCACTGCTCCCTTCCGCAGGCATTCGACGATGCTCTGGTTGTGAAAAATAACTCTTCTGGAGGAGGTCTGGGATGGAGGCTGGGGCAGCTGCCTCTGCCACAACTATCTTCACGTGGGGAAGCCAAAGCTCCTGTCCTCACTTGGCCTCTGCCCCCCGCCATACCAGAGAGCACGCGCCCTGGGCACCAAACAGCACATCTCGGACAGCCGAGGCGGCAGCCCGAGGGGCAGCCATCTTCCAGGATGGCCCCCCGCCCGCTGCCAGCCTGTGGCACCCCGTGGCACCCCGAGGAGCAGAGCCCAACTTGCAGACCCTCGCGGCCCAGAGTCGCAGCCACAGAGCCAAACCAACCCCTCAATTACTAATTCGGGCCAGGATGTCCGCTCCTCGCGTCAGCTCTTACCTACGAGATCACGGGCCATCTCCTGATCCTCCTGCATTCGGCACACGTCGCTGAGCTGCAGAAGGGAGTCCACATGGTACGGTTCCAGGGCCTCAAGCAGCGGCTAGAGAAAAGCATGAGCTTGATTACACGATGGCACAAGTCACGGGTTTCTCATGCACTCTGCCTACAAGGCAAGCTCTGTCAGCGCAGCAGGGAGGCAAATGCCCTGACACCGCGCCTGAGAGAGAGGGGCTGTTCTTGCCCCTGGGTCTGAAAGTTAAAAAATCCTGTTCCACGCTGTCAGAGAGCCAATACTCCGACCGCAGCGTAAGGCTGGGGATGCGCCTCGCATGAAAGGTTAAAACTAGGGATTAAAAGAGCCTAAGAACAGCCACGCCGGGTCAGAGAGGTCCCTCTCGCCCCGTCTGCAAAAGCAGATGCCTGGGAAAGAGGGCACAAAGCTGGGCACGCGTGATGACTCCCAGCGCACTCTTCAGGGGTTCAGGGACCCCCGCTGTCAGAGACGCCATTAATATTAACGTGAAAATTAATCACCACGTCTCCTCCCACGAATTGCTCCCTTCCTGAGCCAGGCCCCTTTCCAGCACCCCAGCGCTGCGACAGCCTCCGCTTAAGCACGTGACGCAAAGAACTTCCTTTAGTCCCAACCTGCCGGCTCCATCCCCGCCTTGGAAGGGGTGGCAGGGAGACCTGTCCCCGTCCCGCGCAGGATCTGAGCCCTCCGGCGCAGCTTCCCTCAGGCTCCTCCCTCCCTCCCTCCCGGCCGACCCAGGCCTCTGATCGCCCCCCGAGTCTCTCCCAGCCCCACGACAGCCTTTGGAAGGTGAGGGCCCAGAACTGCACGCAGTACCCAAGGTGCAGGCAGCAGGCGTAATCACGGTTTTGTTTTGCGCTCTGCCCCTTAATTCGATCATGCTTTTGCTCCCTCTGGCTACCGAGAGGGCATTTTGACACATCTATTACAATCCCAGGATCCAGCTCCTGAATGGTAAAGGATTAAAAAATATTTTTTCCCAGGCTTCAGAACGAAAGTTTCACACACCGCAAAATCCTCTGCATTCGCTAATTATGTTATAAATGGGCTACTTTTTCCAAGTACCTAAAATTCAGTTTCAATATGAAAACACTGAAGCTACTTCTAATCTCCTCAAAGTTTGTTTTTTTTTTTCCCCTCAAAACTGAAAACACGCAGCTTCAAAAGCTCCAGAAGCATCCATCCGCAGTGGCGGCCAGCGTGCCCACCTACAGCACAAAGCCTTTATGTTCCAGGCTGTCCCAGCCCAGCGCCCTCGCCTCGGTGCCCCTTGCCTGATGTTTTACCCCGTCCTTGCTTGCTCTTAAGTTCCCTTCTGGTCCTTCTGTTGGGAAGGGATGGAGCACCTAGAGTCACTGTGATGGGAAAAAGCGCTCTTCACGCACTTACAACTTCACCAGCAAAACTCTTTTAAACCACGGGGCAAGGGCAGAAAACCACTTGCTGAGCGGGCCCCCCCAAAAGTCATGTTTCACATGCTGAAAGCACAGCAGCCAGGCTGATCTGGGCTCCGGCTATGTGAAACTGCAGCTGCCACAGATAAACTGGTTGAGGAGCTGAAGTTGTTCTGGCATCAGCAAACCCACGTCTGTTAAGATTTTACCCTTAATGGGGAACTGGAAGACTAAAGCTGTAGGAATAGCGTCAAACGAAGCCAGACCTACTTAACGGGGACAGAGCACAAAGACTAAAACGTACCACGGAAACCCTGTCCTGCTCCGCACAGCCGCATGAGACCGCGTCTGGGCTGCCCTTAGGACGCCGGATCTCAGGGCGATCGCTGACGCAGAGGAATTAATTCGCATCATTTAACGCGAATCCCTCAGTCCAGTCAGCAGGCAGAACTGATGAGCTGGAGAGAGCAGGGGCCACGAGCAGAGGGTGGGAAAGCAGAAGGAAGTAAACTTTATTTAGAAGACAAGGGCCTCTTTACGAAACTTCTCCAGGGCATATATCCGAGCTCATGTGGCCAGGGTTTCCAGCACAAAAATACCTCAATTATGGTTCAGTATGGTGCCGAGCAATTTTAATGTTGCTTGTCACTACAAACTATAAATGTTACCATACAGTTTAATGAGCTTGGACACGCGTGAAGAACTTTCAACACAAAGACTGTTTTGCTGAAATACCAAGAAAAGATACATTTTTCATCCATGCAAGAATTTATAAATAGAACAGCTGTTAGCTTAGATCCCCACTTAAAGATCAGTTTATACACTCTTTTTCCTTTCCCAGCTGAAGAGCTGAGACAAGGGAGCTTTATTCCTACCCTTGCAGCCAAACGGTCAGTTCCTGCCGGCTCCTCTCCCAGATGGCTACCTGGTACACCCTCGGGCAGAACCACCGAGGCTGGGCCACCAGCCACCGCGCCTCCCTTGCACCGAGGGGGTCACTTATCTTACGGCTAAAGCAAAAGCAGAGCTCAGGAAGCCACGCTACCGCCTCGCCCCACGCAGGGCGGGCACAGGGCTCTACTGCTTGGAATGAGAGTGGCAAAAAGCAGCAGCAGCGGGACGCATCAGCCCACCTCCCCGGCAGAGAACGCAGGAGGTAACAGCGTGGGCAGCCCACTTTCACAACGTACCACAATGTTGTTGGGGTCCATGGATTCTACAGCGTCCAGGAACTTGAACTGCACTTGCTGGTACTCGCGATGGTGCTTGAAGGTGAAGTACTGCACTCCCCTCCTGGTCTCCAGCAGCTGCATGACGATACCTGCGGGTGCACGGGAGACGTGGGTGCCAGCCCGCGAGCACAGCAGCTCCCCTGCTTTCCGGTCACGCAGAAAGCTGGCTCGCATCACCGGCGCCAAAGCCAGATGTGTTTTCAGAAACTCCCAGAGAACTTCACTCCTTTCCCTCCTCTCACAAGTCAAAGTCTGAAACCCACCCAAGAAACCCAGGCAGGTTGCTCTCCCCATGGGCATTTCTCATTATCCAACAATTTCGCTGTTAGGAGGGAAGTGCTCATCACCTGCTACCTCCAATAAGGGGGAGAAAAAACGACCAAACACTTCAGAAACGACAGCGCTCTCCCCGTTGAGAAAGGAGGCATTTCCACCAGCTGATGAGCAGGTCCCTTCCTGCATCGGCCAGCGCGAAGCCTGGGCCTGGCAGCTGACAAAAGCGCCTCCGGTTCCTGCATGTGGAGGCTCTCGGAAAGCCAGGCTGGCAGGAGCAGCCGTCCGTGCCGATGCGGACGCAGGACCGATGGCCCCATCAGCGCAGCGCGGCAGCAGCAAAAGCCTCACCTGTTTTGCTGTAGCGTGGCCACGTGTTCTTAGGAGATGTCAGCCACGTGCTGCGGACGCTCTGACGCTGCCTTTGCCTGAGGAAATAAAGACAGGTCGCAGTTTCTCTCTACTATCAGAATGAGGAGGGCTAAAACCAGCCAGAAAAAGGATGATTCAGGAGAAAATAAAAAAATAGTAATAAAAAAAAGAGATCCAGCTTCTTCCCCAGCTGCTGCCCTGCCACGCAGAGCTTTTGCTCAGAGCTTTATCGTCATGACGTACCTTCGCGCAGGCTCTGCCTTACTTGAACCATCCTCTGGGCCAGCCAGGGCCTCCAGCATTCCCACCTCAATAGCTCCTCTCCCGTTTTTATCCCTGCCAAGCTCTCAGCTGCCTCTTTGCTTCCAACAGCTTCCCGGGCCCAATTAAGAGAGCCCCATACCCTTCCGACTCATCTCTCTTCCCAGCAGTGCCTTCAAATGTCCACTGACTGAGCTTAAGCCGTACTCGCAAACACAACCAATGTATGGTTTGGGGCAGGAGGAATTCAGAAATCAAGGCCACTCTCAGAAAGTCATGCCTCCGCAGCAAGGCTCTGCCGCTGCTTCGGCAAGCACTATTCTTCCCCAGACTCTCAGAGCGGGCGTTCGCTTCCACCATCACCGCTCTGAGCTTATAACCTCCTTACGTGAGGTTTTTCAGCCAGCTGCTGGCAAAAGCAGGGATTTCTGGGTAACGCTGGCCACAGTAGCTTCCCTGGGCCCCTGACAGCAAGCGCATGAGACCCTCTGGAAAGTATTCAGGGTCTACTCTAACACATCAGAGACTTTGGAATAGCAACAAGCAACAAACGCTGGAGAAAGGAAAAAAAAAAATAAAAAATTAGTCTAAGAGTCTGTATTCCAGGAATTTGAGTGAAAGGACTTTAGAAGGGCATTTGACAGTAAATGAGAGGGGAAATCAGCAGGAGAAAAGGAAAAAGCTAGCAGAAGCCTGGAGAAGTCTTACTCCCCGCTTCACACACATCACCAAAAAATATTCCCGTCCCCCAAAAGTGACTACTGACCGAGCAAGATGGCCTGAACACGTCGGGGTGCGCTGGGCTCCCTG
Organism: Podiceps cristatus; assembly: GCA_000699545.1. Lineage (NCBI taxonomy): Eukaryota > Metazoa > Chordata > Aves > Podicipediformes > Podicipedidae > Podiceps > Podiceps cristatus. The sequence continues at coordinate 5,873 of KL282288.1, forward strand.
CCCAGGAGTGGCACGGGGGGCTCGGTAAGCCGCACCAAGGGAAGGATGGACACACTGACTTGGACTTCAAGAGGGTTTAATATTAAATCCCGGACTAACCTCTGATCACCGAGAACGGCACGAGCCCCGAAGTATCTCTTCAACTCGTTCTCTGGATTCAAGTTTCTGAGAAGGGTGAAACAAGAAAGAAAAGCTACTCTCAGTTAAACATAGCCCAAAGCCTCACACGCGTCCTTTCCGCCAACGCCACGCGCTCTGTACCTCGAACTGTCTCACACACCACGGATCCGACACAACACACCGAAAGGAGCCTAAAACTGGCCAGAACAGGAGGCAGCCAAAGCCTGTTCAGGGAGAGGCCTCTGGGCCAGGGCGTACTGCTGCTGCCCTCTCCAGGCGGCTGGCGCCTTCCCCTGCGCTGCCCGGGGGAGTTAATTTTCTTCCCAGTAGCTGGTGCGGGGCCGTGGTTTGGGTTTGTGCTGGAACCAGCGCCGATAACCCAGGGATGTTTCCGTCACTGCTGAGCAGGGCTGACCCAGAGTCAGGGCCTGTTCTGCTCCTCGCCCCAGCCCACCAGCAAGGAGGCTGGGGGGCATGAGGAGTTGGGAGGGGACACAGCGGGGACAGCTGACCCCAGGGATGTCTCACACGACGTCACGCTCAGCGCGTAAAGCTGGGGGAGGAGGAGGAGGAAGGGGGGGACGTTGGGAGCGATGGCGTTTGTCTTCCCGAGTCACGGCTACACATGACGGAGCCCTGCGTTCCCGGGGACGGCTGAGCTCCTGCCTGCCAGGGGAAGGAGCGAACAAACCCCTTCTTCCACTTCCACTTTACTTCTTAAACTGTCTTTATCTCAACCCACGAGCTTTTACTTTTACCCTTCCCATTCTCTCCCCACCCCACCCGGGGGGGTGAGCGGGCGGCTGCGTGGGGCTCAGCTGCCAGCCGGGGCTAAACCACGACAGTCCTTTTCGGCTGAGCTAGCCGGGCTAACGTTTACTCTGCCAGAGAAGTCCCTGCAGTGTAAAACCACCGCCAAACAAGCACTCTGCCTTGCTGAAACGTCCCCCGACAGGCTGCGCCAGCAGCGAGCGCCCACCAGCTTAGACTCAGTTTTGATGCAGCACGATTGGAGCTTTCAAAAGCTGGACTGGCAAGTTGTCCCAGCTACAAGTTTAAATGTTTTCTCCAACAGCAGAAAGACCAGCCCGGGGCTCTGAAACATGCTGGACCTACCAGCCAGCCCATTCCCAAGGGGTTTCCCAGTGCGATACAGGCCCAGACATTACTGGTCTCTAGTCTGAGGCCGATTCACTCTTCCGCCCTTGGACGCACTCGGCGCTTAGTCCACTTTGTTGATGGTGACACGCGGGAGAGGTTAGACAAGTCTGACCAGCTTTCCTGGTAAAATTAGTTCCTGGCACTGCTCAGCCCCCCTCGGAGGGCAGTGCCCGCGGTACAGGGCCTGCTGCTCACCGCGCCCCATCTGAACACAGCCGGTCCCCCTGCCCCGCGAGTCTGACTGCAAAGCTTTATGCAGCACGGCTCTCGGCAGCTCTGCAGAGATCCTTCCCCGGGGTCACAGAGCGGTTTAGGCTGGAAGGCACCTCTGGAGGTTCATCTGCTCCAGCCGCCCACTCAAACCGGGTTTGACAGCAGAGAATGGCAGTCACCGCTCAAAACCAAACAGAGCTCCAAGAGCAATGGTCAGAAACGGGGCTGCGCACCACCACTGCCACAACCCCTTTCAAGCGAGGTCCTGAATTCACAGCCAGATCACACCGGGAAGCTCCCAACTCCCTTCCTCGGGGGAACAGATACCCCTGTCGCACCAAGGCCAAAGTTGGGATGGGATGGACGCAAGTGCTACCTGTGCTCTATGTAGAGCAGAGGCCTGCTGTCAGCGATTACTCTGCTCTCGGTCTGCTGCGACAGCCCGTTGGTATCCTCAATCTTCTCCAGCAGGCTGTCGATGTCTTCCAGGTCGTTGCCTTCCTTAAGACAGGTAGAGGCAAAGACAGGGCGGTCATTACAGAGCGAGTCACCGCGGCACGCAGGCCACCAGCAGAGATCACGCCCAGCTCCTCCCGATCTCCGTGCGACGCTGGTGCAGCCCCTACCACCCCGTGCGCACACGTGCCCTCTCTCGTTGAGGCCCCCAGCCCTGCACCTAGCCCCCTTTATTCCCTCGGGAATCTCACCCAGAGCCCGCCTTCCCTGTCCAGCAGCCCCCAAAGGGCTGGCTGCTCTTCTCTGCTTGCTCCAGGCATTGCGGGGCTGTTGCTCTTCAGACGTCAGGAGCCCAAACGCGCCAGCTGAACACACGTAGGGTGGGCCAGAGCCGGCAGGCTGCCTGGTCTGCGCGCTGCCCCTTCCCCAGCCCCGCGCTGCCCTTTGGTTCACTTGTACGACAACTCCCATGCAACATCGGGGTGCTGATTTTAACCGTAAACATTTAAATGATCAGCCTTTACTGCCTGCGTTCCACGGAAGCACTAAGTTACTGCTGTGACCCTGTAACGAGGTATCAAACACGCTGTCCTGGTTTTGGCTGGGGCAGAGCTAATTGCCTTCCTAGTAGCTGTCAGAGTGCTGTGTTTTGGATTTAGTAGGAGAGTAACGTTGATAACACACTGATGTTTTAGCTGTTGCTAAGCAGTGCTTGCACTAAGTCGAGGACTTCTCAGCTTCCCACACGCGCCCGGGGACAGGCTGGGCATCGGTTGGCGAGCGGCGGCACCGCGCGCGGCTTGCCGTGTATATTCTCATCGCTATTGTTAATCTCTCTGCCATCCTGTTGGACTGTCTCTGCCTCAACCCACGAGGTTTCTTTTCAATTCTCTCCCCCATCCCGCCGCGGGAAGGGGCGGGCGAGCGGCTGCGTGGTGCTTGGGTTGCCGATGGGGGTTAAACCACGACCCGCTCACACGATTGCAACCCAGCTCTAACATACTGCACTCTCACTTTCCCTGTCTTCTGACAAGCCAAAGAACATATCCAGCAGTGCACGCTCGACAGTTGTGTAGCGCTTCTATCCCGATTCTCCTCTATTTTTCCCCCAAAATAGCGAGTGATGCATTTCTTAGGCGGCTGTTTCACATCCTCCTCATGATGTACGTGGGTGGAATGCGGAATTCCATTCACGACACCCAAATAGCACCACGAGCTTGCCTTTTCCAGCTAAACACAGCCACTCTGCGTGGAGCGGCTACGGGAAAAGTTTCTACCATGCTCTGCATTCAAGTCCTTGAACAAAGGCAGCATTATCTCGTTAGCAAATCAAACCGCCGGGTTCTGGGTACGAAGTTTCTCTAGAGCCTACGGCTGGCAGATGTCACCCTATTGCTCATTGTTCTCGGAAACGAGCTCTTTGGTCGGGTTCTCTACCTTAGTAACTGGCTCCTGAGCTTGTCCAGCTGGATTCCCGGGGAGGGGGCGGCCAGCCAGGCCCCTACACCAGAGTCACGGCTCAGCCCTACAGCATGCGGCGGCTCAGGGAGTTTGGCAAAGGGCCTCCCCCAAGTGAAGAGTTAAGACTCTTAAACCTTAGCAGAAAACTAGCTCCCACCTGAACTTTATTTCTACTGAATTTAAAAGACCAACGACGGTAAGCCGTCGAGCCTCTGAGCCCAGTGCAAGCAGACACAGCACGTTCAAGCACTCGCAGTTGCCTCTTAACAGTTTTACCCGCAACACGCGGAGGCGCTGGATAAAGCTCTGACTCCAAGCTCCCTTCCTCGGGGGCAGACAGCGCAGTTGGAGAGAGCCGCTGCCCCCTTGCCCCTTCGGGGGAAGAGTGCTTGGCAGGGCCCTTCCAGCCGCTCCCGTCAGGTTCGGCTATTAGCCGTCACAAGATGGAGAAGGTGCAGAGGTGGGCATGGGGGAGAAAGGAGGGTGAAGGACGGCTGGCGGCGAGAGCTCAGCATGGCTCTGCAGAGCCACAGCACCTACCTAAGTAGGGCGAGGAAAATATAATGAAAACGCAAAATTCCTCGCGCAGCACCCCCTCCCGCGCGAAGCCTCGAAGCAGAGATCAAAGAAGATGCCGCTGTGAGGATTTCAGCTCTCAGCAGCTGCAGCAGAGCTGCGCCGGTCCCGGCTGCCTGAAGGACCACAGTCAAAAGCTCCTGTTGCCGTGTCGGAATTTTAAATGAGTACAATGCAAAAAGCGGCAGTTTTGCCTCAAAATCTTTTCTGCAGCCACCTCAGAGCAGCCGCTTTGTCAACCCCAGTGCAGAAATTAGCACAGCCACTATCTCTCAGAGCAAACGTGGACGTACCAGAGTCTCCCCTGCTGAAGCCTTCTTGGTTTTCCTTTTCTTTTTTTTCTTTCGTGGCTTGTTACTCGACATCCGCTGCAAAGAGAGATGGAACAGCCGTCAGAGCATGCCACGGACTGCAGCGGGGGGAGCTCCACGGGGCAGAAGAGTGTGACCCGCAAGGATCAGCGTGCCAGCCGGGCCCTTGAGCAAAACCAGCGTTCGTCCTCTCAAGTTTGTCAGTGAGCAGAAATTAAGACACAAGGAGAAAACGGAGGAGGTTTACACACCTAAGGGTTAAATCTCAGCTCACTTTCATATCAGCGTCCGAGAGTACTAAATTGGGCAAGAAACAGTTTAGATATGCCAGGTGGGGAAAAAACATTTCAGCGCTCCTTCACCCTCCAGAATAAACTTCATTTCTGTCTTTCTAACGAGCATAACAGTTTCACCAGTCGCTCCGACTCCCACAGAAACCAACACCTGCCAGAAAGCACCATGCGACGCAGGCTACTCTCGCTGCTGACGCAGCTACTCCAGCTCACGATGAGGCGTGGCATTCCCTGACCCGGCAGGCACGCTGCTGTCCGCGCTGGCCCTTCCCCAGGGCACACACAGCTGAAAGGCATGTTTCCAGGACTACGCAGGTAACAGAGCGAGTAACGGCATTACCAGAACAACCCCGCGACTCCCGAGCCGATTTCAGAACCAGGGGAACGCGCAGCCACGATCCAGCTCTACCAAACGGCGGTGAGAGGCCTGCTGAGGGCTCCCACAGTTCTACGTGGGAAGCTCTGGGAGAAGCAGCAGGTGCAGTTTAGGCAGCAAATTCCGTGGGTGAGGGCCTGCAGGAGCCGTCGCTCGCCCGGGGACCCACCCAGAAGAGCTCACACCACCCATCCGGAGCATTCCAAAGCCTCCAGGGCCTAGATGCGGGAACTT
>KL282293.1:403-11637 GCA_000699545.1 Podiceps cristatus
CCTCAGCACAAGAAGGACATGGAGCTGTTGGAGCGGGGCCAGAGGAGGCTACAAGAATGATCCGAGGGCTGGAGCAGCTCTGCTGTGAGGGCAGGCTGAGAGAGTTGGGCTTGTTCAGCCTGGAGAAGAGAAGGCTGCGGGGAGATCATATTGCAGTCTTTCATTACTTAAAGGGTGTTTATAAGAAAGATGGGAACAAATATTTAGCAGGGCTTATTGCAATAGGACAAGGTGTGATGGTTTTCTATTTTAAGAGGGGAGATTTAGACTAGATACAAGGAAGACATTTTGTATAATTAGGGTGGTGAAACACTAGACCAGGTTGCCCAGAGAAGTGGTAGATGCCCTGTCTCTGGAAACATTCAAGGTCTGGCTGGGGCTCTGAGCAACCTGATCTAGTTGCAGATGTCCCTGCTCATTGCAGGGAGGTTGGACTTGATGACCTTTGAAGGTCCCTTCCAACCCAAACTATTCCATAGCTCAATGATTCTATGATTGTGCTGTCACTTCACATAAAACTGACAACTAACGGACTCCACTCTCTCTTACATAGGGCATCTAGTTGTGCGTATTACTTTTCAGAAACGGTAGCTGCCAGCTGAAGGAAACTATTAAAAGTAGTTATGGTAGTTACTAGTACAAAACCAGTTCTGGATAACATTTCTAGCTGCACCAGTTTCTAGATAATGTTGCAAGAGTAGGTTGTAGTTTACAATTATCATGACATTATTCAAAGACCTTTACTTCTGCATGATCTTTCCAACAATCTGTCTCTACAAAGAAGGAATTACTTACTAAGTCCATGACTATTATGTTTAAACTCATTCTTTTGCATGGACTGGCTAACCAAGCTCTACCAACAGACTAACTGAAAAACCTCCTTTTCTGAGCATGTTATACTATCATATCAGGGTAAAGAAAAAAGAAGAGAAACAAATCATAGATGCAGAATAAGCAGCAGAAATAAAGAGATCTGAGCTAATTTGCTTGCTGTAAACATGCCATTCTGGCATGTTTCACTCTCCTAAAATAACCGAGTTGTTGACAATATTTTTGGTTTAGAGAGGAGGGACCTATTTTCACTCTCTTTTATAAAAATCAAAGCATCACATTTATGCAGATATCTAGAGTATTTTATGTGCACCGTCAAGAATTTTTTACTGTTAATGCCTATTGCTCATTCTCTGCTTTGTTAAGTCTGAGTGTGTAAGAATAAAGCATAGATATATCCATAATGAACCCTTCACACCAGGAAAAAGAAAAAAATATAAACCTTGAATTGAAAGAAACCACAAAAGCAAAACAAAAGTGAGATTAAACTTTTCAAACCTAATTTATTATAATATGTAGGTGAAAATCAGTAATAATGACATATAACAAATGTCTATAATATTAATATTACTTAGAACTTTAGTTAGTGGTACAGTGGTATGAATAGTATTTCAGGGTTATGAACTCTGTGGATATTGTTAATGGACAGCTCAGTGGAGTGCTTGTCCTTTCATAGGGTACAAAATTCTTCAGACCTGGGACTTCTATTGCCTTCCTTCCATCCTTTAGTGTTATTTAGGCTCTACTTAGCGTGAAGAGTGCTGGGTAGTGTAACAATTGATTAAAGGGCACTTGAGACATAAAGAATTTAATAACCTGAATGATCAATTTCCATCCATGCTTATCCTGCCTGCTACAGAAACCTGATTGAACTATATTCCTGATGCAAAACTTCCTGTCTATTGTTTTAAGAATATTCTTTGCAACATTAATTCATACCTTTAATCTTCTGCTCTTCCTTGTATTTGTTTCTTGCTCATTTTTTCTTCTGGCTTCTTCCTTTTTCTCTGCGGTCTTTTCTGCTTTTTCACATTCACCCACCTCATTTTCAGCTCTCTGACATTTCAGTTTGTTGATGCACACAAACATTCTGCCAAAACAGGTTAGCTAGAAATAATGCCATCTTTAGTGACTGCTCCATTTTCAGCACTACATTGTACCAACTGTGATTGACAGGGGTCATGCTGTCAAGCCTAATCGTTCCTAAGTGGTGATTAGCTGAACTAGTGATATCTGGATGGGGTTTGGTGGGCGCCTAATTTTCCACTGCACTAATCCCTCGTAGATATGGATCCTGTACTCTTTCAGAAATGCCATGCTGGATGATTTTCTATGATTTACTAATTATTATGGTTGTTCGGCTGTTCTTTGTTTTGCCTCTACTCACCTCACTTGTGAGCTCTGCAGAGTCTTACCCTGAGGAAATATAAAATGCAAGAGTTGCATGAAGGTAAGAGGAATGGAAACAAAACATCTTCTGAATAGCATTTCCATAAGTCTCTTAGCAGTATAACATTTGAACTCAAGTTATGTAGCTCGGAAAATAAATGCTGGACTTATGTTCCAAGAACACATTAGGATTTCTCAGAAATGTTAATGTCCTGGACAACCGCTTTACATCATGCTTTTATCTTTCATCTTCTAAACTTTTTCTGCTTCCCCCTATCATAGTCTAATTATCCAGGCCATAATATTCCAAACTTCAGTAATTTTCCCTCTCCCTTTTTTTTGGTCTACTTCTGTCTACATATTCCAAAAAGTAAAAAAAAATAATTTTGAACATCTAATTAGTCCTTAATCTATGTTCATAAATCATTGTAAAACTTCCTCTATATTTGAGTTTATTGTATTTATTTTGTCTGTGGGTGCATTTGGTCCCACAAAAATGTATTAATGGTTCAAACAGAATTGTGTATTTCAGAATGAACGGTAGCACACAAAGCTGTTACACAGCACCAGAATACCTGAATATGCTAAATGCCCAGATTATGGAATAAAGGAGGATCTGGAGCTGGCATATGTTCTCACTCATAAAGAATGTGAATAGCAGCCTATGAAAAATGTTTTCACTGTGAAATCTCTAGAAGAAACTCAGAAGATGTAATAAGGGTTAAATTTCTTGCACTGCAACAACCTTGTGGCACACAACCACTTTGGGTGTGTTTGTGGCACAGTTTTGGTTAAGATCAGGCTTGTCCTCTTGAAACAGTAATTGGTATCTTATAGTTTGCATTGTGGAGCAGTTTGTTCTTAAAAGTCCACAAAACTGATACTTCTTGGAAGAATTTGATTGCCATTTTTAAAGTGAAATGGAGTTGGACAGAGGCTTCAGGAGTGCATGTAATGCAGGTCAGCTTGTAATCAGCTTCTGTCTCTGGTTCTCTGAGACATCTAGACCGCCTTAGATTTATTTTTTTCTGGTCTGCTCTTCACCAGTCATAGGCATCATTACCAAGAGGAGATGACTGTCCATCACCTGACCAGCGCACAAGAATATTTCAACATGGAACAGGAGTGGAAAAGACTTGACATTGAGATAAAGGTTGCACTTAGTAGGGCATGTAACAAGAAGCCGGAGCCAGAAGTGTATTAAATGAAAAGCTAGAAACATCTCCTCAGGAATACAATTCAGCAGGCTTGCTTCAAAGCCCATAGAATTCAGTTGGTTTTGAAATTTAAGTATCATACTAGCATCACTCCAAGTAATTTTTTTCAACTGGCAATGGTTCCAGGAATTTTCAATGTCAGATGTTCCTCACCAGCTGTTTTGGTCTACAAACCCCCTCCCTTCATTCTGTCCTACTTACAAATGTAGACGTAGCCTTTAACGATTGTCATGATTCAGTTCCTCATCTGTAAGCTAATGATAGTAGTTCCTGGTAGGAAGAGTTTCTTAAGGCTATGGTCATTGACATTTGTGACACGCACAAGAACGATGCTGGCAGTGCTTTTGAAAAGCCTATAAATAGAATAACCCATTACGCCTTTGGGAATGTTGCAGGTTTGTTGTTCTTTTAAAGACTTCAAGTTTAGTAATATTTGGCAATATTGCCCTTTACATGCGACAGAATTTCAAGGGTAAAACACTATATTCTGTTACTCTATTTTAACTGTGGATTACTGCAGGAAAATGGCATATTTTATGATTTATGTGAAATCTTGAGCTTAGCTGCTTAATGTTTATTGGAAATCTGCAGTGTTGATTGTTCAAGTTGTACCACCAAGAATATAAACATGAGGACTCCAAGGAGTGGTTTTCATCAGCGGAAATACACATAGAAAATTAAACCAACTGGAAGACAACTGTATTGTTCATGTCTAGTGCATGGTTGCTGGACAACACATAATCAGAAAGTACTGTGAGAAGAGGAAGAGATGGCAGAGAAACAGCTTTAAGATCATACACCTACTTACCACTAAAGCAATTAAGGCATTTAAGGGAAAATGCCTTTGTGAACGAGTTTTGATTTCACCACATCTTGGCTGAATTATATAAACAGTTATTTTTTATTCTTATTAGGTCATAGAGGAGGTTTTTTGTAATGGCCATACTAGTTAAAAAAATCTGTCACTGACTAAGTGACTTGCCAGTCTTCCAAGCTTACTGAGAAGTGTTTGTCATGTTCTTTTGGTATAAGGTGGTCTCGATATTCTTTTCACTAGAAAGGTATTTATAGCCAATCTTCAATGGCCGATGCATGTCAAAGGTATAGTGTAGAAAACGGAGACTTAAAAAGTATTTTAAATAAAAAATCCCATGCTAAAAGTAAAAACTTAAAGCACTACCACTAAAAATAGTGATGCAACTGTTCCCTGAAGATAGTGTGAAATGTGCAGTTTTATATCACTTGAGATAAAGACATGCCTCATAAAGACACTCTTTGTCATTTTTCTTTTATTGTCTTGTACCAGGAAGGATCAGGTGCTTTTAGGGATACCCCCATTCAAAACAAGAAACCTACTGAATAATACTGGAATTAGATTGGGTCTTGCTGCAGACTACTATAGTACCCTTAAAAGAGGAACGCAATTACTCCTCTGCTAATGCACTATCCTCTGCTAATGCACTACCACTGCTGTTCAGCTAAGTCATGTCAATTCATCTTATAGGAACTTGTCGATTTGTTCCATAGGCAGTCTGTTGCTTACTTTGATAGCAAGATGAATTAGGAACTTTCTGGTTCTGTTGCTCCCACTGTTGCTGTTTTAAAATATCTCATCACTTACCTAAAAGTCCAATAAATATAATTAGAATAAAATAGAAAACAGCATTGTACAGGCTAGGACAGCAAAAACAACCATTGGCAAGTAAAATTTGTAACAAAGTGATTAACATTGCCCACCTAAAGAGATCAGAAAGCTCAAAGCATAAAATGTAAGTAAATTTTCAATTTATTCTCACGTAGCTTTGAAAGAGAAGCCAAACGGGCCTCTGAGTACTTTTTAGATTAATACACTTGCTACCAGGTACACTGTGCCTAGTGCTCGTGCCTCAGCTACTGCCAGTGCATCCAGCAGCCTGTGAGATTCGTCCATGAGTTGTTGCGGTTGCTTTGTGTTGTATCAGATGCATTTTCACGTAAACATACATTTCTATTTTATTTTGTTTTCAAAGCATTTAATTCTGGTCTATGCAGCTGAAAAATTAACTTTAGGTCATCCTAATGCTCTTGTTTTTCTTCTTAGTTTTTTTTTCAGTACTTTAGGGGAAGGATTTAGGGCATTTAATGCCTTAACACTTTGCAGTTCACATCTCATGGTTTGACAGTGCTATGCTGGTAAAACAGTTCTTCCACCTCCTTAGTCACTCCTCCAGCCCACAGAAAAGTAAGTAAGTAAGTAAATAAATAAATAAAAGTCTGCATGAAAAAGAAGATGTTTTATGACTGTTATTTATACCCTTATGTGAGTTGCATATATATCGTTTGTCTCTGACATTTCACTTGTCTAAACAAAACCAGGAATGGAGGATCTGCAGAAATCGTCCTTCACAGAAAGCAGACATAGGATTTTTTTAATGAACCCTATGATCCAATCTGTGTAGACAATATAGCCAAGTGGAGGCCAGATACAATCTCACCCTGTTTAAATACTGCTGAAATACTACAATTACTTCCTAAACTTTTAAGCTTCCTAAACTTCCTAAACTTTTAAAATGACCATTGATTTGCTTTATGTCCTCAAGCTTCATAGCAACATGGAATGCTTAGCTGGAGGACAGCGTAAAACATAAATTGTAGTTGTTTGTTTGGTTTGGTTTTTAACTTACCCAGTGAATTCCTGCGGGTATAGTGAGAGGTGTACTGTCTCACAGCGTAGGCCAGCAGTCAGTGCATGCATCCATCTTTCAAGAAGTAATCCTTTAAGATAGGGACCGGGGAAGGTGGAAAAAAAGGAAGAACCTGACCAATTTCCATGTGGCTGTGTTCATCAGCGCTGGAGATACTGCAAGCAGATATCTGTGAGGCTGAAGGGGCCTTAAGAAAGTTTGTTTTTGAAAGAGCCTGTTTTCAAACTATGAACATTATATACTATAGATAAAATTTTTGGTAAAAACTGTCATTTGACAACTCAAGTTTCAGGCAAAAACATCTTGGTTTGCACTGATAAAAATGCAAAGGTTTCTTCCATCTCAAAGGCCAAAATTTTTAGCCACATGTGCAGTCTTATAAGTAATTTTTGTTTGTTTGTTATGTTTTTCAAAGCTGGGAAATACTTTTATTTCATCAGTCACTCTTGTATCAGGTAAGCTGTCATTAAAGTCTTCACTAAATGAATTTGAAAATTTAGATTTGAGTCTTGATACTTTCTTTTAAAATTGCTATACAGAAATTTATGACTTCTTTGTCAGCATCCTTCTCCACCGTATTGAAACTTTTTCTTCAATATAAATCTATTCCTTAGTCATGCCTGAGAAAATCAAATGTAGCACACTCCATGCTGCTACCATTGTTGCTAGCTGCTTGAAACATTATTGCTGTGGAATGTAACTGTCAGCAGAGGCTATCAATAGACAAATGGCAAAACCTAAGACATCCTAATGACAGAGAAAATGCCTAGAGTCAGAAAAACCTCATACAATAGCTTCCTACAGGGTGTCATTTTGTTAGCAGTGTCAAAATATGGAATAATTTAAACTGAACACTGTGGTTAATTCAGCTTTGTTTGAGGCCTGATACTGTTATCTTGTTAAAAAATGCTAATTGTATTCTGTGTTTGTAGAGCAGATTACTGTGAGAATAGTCTTTAAAAAGCTGGTTTGAAACACAGCGAAGTGTAATACTTAATATACCAGCTCCTTTGAGTGGGGTAGGTGAGTGAGTGATTGATTGATTATAAATATTTGTCATGTTTCCATTATTGAACAAGACTTTTGACCTGTTTTATATCTCCCACCAGGAGTCTGGCGGGAGCTGTTGACCAGGCCTGGGCACTGCCGCAGGAACCGCCACCACCCCCGCGCCTACAGAAAGCAGCCTGGGGAGTACCAGCCACCAGCGCAGGCAACAGGGCCTGGGGCAGAAGCCAGGGCCTGGATGGAGTTGGCGTGGCAGTTTCAGTGTCATGGTACGCAGGAAAACTGTCTCCTCGAGGGTGAGGTGTTCCTCCGGCTGAGGCGAAGACTTGAAGTACACATAACCCAGCAACGGGGCACCATTCTGTGACCGTCTGCACAGGTCAAGTGCACATGAAGGGTGGGCACTTGTCTGAGGTTCCTAATTCATCTTGCTATCAAAGTAATCCCGCTGGGGTTTCTGTGCTGTCTGCCCCAGCGCTGGCCAGTGCCTCCACGCAGAGGGAGCTGCTGCAGGGAGTGGCTGCTGGGCTGAGCTCAGGCTGCAGGGAGGGCCCAGACCTCTCTCCTGGGGCAGGGCGGGCGCAGACCTGCTCACAAAAGGTGTGCCCAGCTGGAGGAGCACCTGCCGTGGGCAGTGGAGCTGCAAGAGGTGGTGAGAAGCTCTGGAACATCAGGAGGCTGAGGAGGAGTTAGGTGGCTGGTTCCAAGCACAGGCTGCAGTGGACCCACAGTCCACAGCCAAACAGAAGGGAGGAGGGCCAATAATGCAGAAGAATGGAAGCTTATAACTGCAAGGACCCACAGGAAACTTCCCCCAAAGTGGAGGTGACCTTGCAGAACCACTTCAGCACTCCGCAGACCGAAGAGGAAAGACCTGTCACATCAGGAGAGATGCTGGACCTGAGCAAGGCAGCCTGATCTGCTCCTCATGTAACAACCAGCACAACAAAGAAAAGGCAATGGGTGACAGCAGTAGGTGACTCTCTTCTGAGGGATACAAAGGCATCCATTTGCCAGCCTGACGCACTCTCCAGAGAGGTGTGCTTCTTACTGTGGGCTTGTATGAGGGATGTCACCAAGAGGCTACCAAACCTCATACAGTCCACTGACTATTATCAAGTGATGCTGATTCATGTGGACACCAGGGATACAGCCAGGACAGTCTGAGGAGTATCAGGGATTACTGAGCCCTAGGAGTGGTGGTATGGGTCTCTGGACTGCAGGTAGTGTTTTTGTCACTCCCCCCAGTCAAAGGGTTTGAAAGGACTAGTCGAACCTTGCAAATCAACAAATGCTTATAGGACTGGTGCCACAGTCAGGGGTTCAGGTATTCAGACCATGGGACTCGGTTTGAGAAACCTGGGCTGATGGGGGCTGATGGGTCCATCTGTCAGAGAAGGGGAAGAGCATCTTTGGTCATAGGCTTGCTAAGCTGGTGAAGAGGGCTTTAAACTGAAGTTGCTGGGGGAAGGGAACCTCAATACATCCTACCAATTTAATGCCGATGCCAGCAATAGATATCCAGAGCCTGGAGAAGGATCACAGGTCAGCAGGAGAGCACCTGAAGAACAACACAAAGGAATTCCAGCCATTCCAGCCAGTGAGTCAGTTTCTCCGGGCACCCAAATTACATGCCTCTGTGTAAATGCAGGTTGCATGAGGAATAAAAAAGTGGAGTCAGAGACGTGCACATACCTGCAGGGCTATGATCTTATTGGGGTCATGGAGATGCAGTGAGGTGGCTCCTATGGCTGGAGTGCTGGAATGGAAGGATATAGGCTCTTTAGGAAGGACAGGCTGGGGAGAAAAGGAGGGGGGGTCACCTATGTCAATGACCAGCTGGAGTGTATGGAGCTTTGCCTGGGGATGGATGAGGAGCTGACTAAGAGCTTATGGGTCAGGATTAAAGTGGGGATCTGCTACAGGCCACCCAAACAACAAGAGTCAGTGGATGAGGCCCTCTATAGAAAAGCAGAAGCAGCCTCGCATTCACAAGCCCCAGTCCTCATGGGAGGCTTCAGCCACCTCAATATCTGTTGGAGGGACAACAGAACACGACATAAGCAGTCCAGAAGGTTCCTGGAATGAGTTAATATGTTGATGTGTTGACATGTTGATGGTAACTTCCTTCTCCACATGATAGAGGAGCCCATGAGGAGTGGTGCTATGCTGAACCTTGTTCTTACAAAGAGGGGCTGGTGGGGAATGTGAAACTTAAGGGCAGCTTTGGCTGCAGTGACCATGAAATGGTGGAGTTCAAGATCCTTAGGGCAGTGAGGAGGGCACACAGCAAGCTCGCTGCCCTGGGCTTCAGGAGAGCAGACTTTGACCTCTTCAGAGATCTGCTTGATAGAGTCTTATGGCAGAAACCCCTGGAGGGAAGAGGGGCCTGAGAAATCTGGTTGATATTCAAGGATCACCTCCTCCAAGCTCAGGAGCGATGCATCGAGCAAAGAGGAAGTCAGGCAAGAACACCAGGAGGCCTCCATGGAGGATCAAGGAGCTCCTGGACAAACGTCAAGCACAAAAAGGAAGCCTACAGAGGGTGGAAGCAAGGACGGGTAGCCTGGCAGGAATACAGAGAAATTATCTGAGCAGTCAGTGATTGGGTTAGGAAAGCTAAAACCATAATAGAATTAAATCTAGCCACCGACATAAAAAGCAAAAAGAAAAGCTTCTATAGATACGTCGGTGACAAAAAGAAGACTAGGGAAAATGTGAGCCCTCTCCAGAAGAAAATGAGAGAAACCTGGCTACCCAGGATATGGAGAAGGCTGAGGTACTCAATGACTTTTTTGACTCAGTCTCCACAAGCAAGTGCTCTAGCCACACCACCCAAGTCACAGAAGGCAAAGGCAGAATGAAGAACTGGCCACTGTAGAACAAGATCAGGTTTGATACCATCTAGGGGACCCAAAGGTGCAAAAGTCCATGGGACCTGATGAGATGCATCTGTGGGTCTTGAGGGAACTGGCAAATGAAGTTGCTAAGATGCTATCCATCATATTTGAGAAGTTGTGGCAGTCTGGTGAAGTTCCCACTGGCTGGGAAAGGGGGAATAACCTCCATTTTTTTAAAGGAAGAAAAGACCCAGGGCACTACCCATCAGTCAGTCTGACGTCTGTGTTTGGCAAGATAATGGAGCAGATCCTCTGGGAAAATATGCTAAGGCAAATGGAAAATAGGGAGATGATTGGTTACAGCTAACATGGCTTCACTAAAGGCAAATCATGCCTGACAAATTTGGTGGCCTTCTGTGATGGGGTTACAGCATTGGTGGATAAGGTAATAGCAACTGATGTCATCTACCCGGACTTGTGCAAAGTATTTGACACTGTCCCTCATGACAACCTTGTCTCTAAATTGGAGAGACATAGATTTGACAGATGGACCACTCAATGGATAAGGAATTCACTGGATGGTCACACTCAAAGAACTGTGGTCAAGGACTTGATGTCCAAGGGGAGACCGGTGACGAATGGTGTTCCTCAGGTGTTGGTATTGGGACTGGCACTGTTTAACGTCTTTGTCAGCAACATTGACAGTGGGATGGAGTGCACCCTCAGCAAGTTTGCTCATAATACAAAGCTGTGTGGAGGGGTGAACATGCTGGAGGCAATGGATGCCATCCAGGGGGACCTGGACAAACTCAAGAAGTGGACCTGTGTGAATCTCATGAAGTTCAACAAGGCCAAGTGCGAGGTCCTACACATGGGTCGGGGCAAACCCAAACACAAATACGGGCTGGGTAGAGAATGGATTGAGAGCAGCCCTGAGGAGACACACTTGGGGGTGTTGGTGGATGAGAAGCTCAACATCACCTGGCTATGTTCTCTTGCAGTCCAGAAGGCCAACTGTGTCCTGGGCTGCATCAAAAGAAGCGTGGCCAGCAGGTTGAGGGAGGTGATTCTGCCCTACTACTCCACTCTCATAAGACCCTACCTGGAGTCCAGCTCTGGGGACCCCAACACAAGAGGGACATGGACCAGTTGGAGTGAGTCCAGAGGAGGCCACCAAGATGATCAGAAGTCTGGAGTACCTCTCCTGTGAAAACAGTCCTTTTACAAGTGGTGAGAATGGTTGTAAGTCTTACGGGGGGGGAGGG
>KL282294.1:0-12270 GCA_000699545.1 Podiceps cristatus
CCCCCCCCCTTGTTTCTCAGGACTGAAAAGAACATACTGGATAATATGTTTCAAATGGGTCCACTTGGTTTTTATGTTGTTTGGGTTTTGTGTCAGTTGTGTCCCTGTGTCTGTCCTCCACCCTGTGCATGAAAGTGGAAGAACTGCCATCTCCTGTGTTGTCACTAATATTCGTGTGACTATAGAGACGTTAATCTGAAAATGAACTTGGATTTTAGGGGGGAAAATTGTTCAACTAGATCAGTTTACCATTTGGTGTTGGGAAAGAATATGAATTCCTCTATTGTTGATAACAGAATTCTAGGTCATTTTAATCTCATGGTTCCCCCATTTGGCATTTTCTTCTTTGCCTGCGTGCCTGCTTCTCCCCTTACTCTGTATTTTTCTGGGCTAAATAAACTCAGTTGTTCTCTCTCCTAGTCATCTTAGAAACTCTTTTCTGCACTTGTTCCAGTGACAGGCTGGTAATTCTGCTCACACTAAAGCTAAATTCACACTGAAATGCCAGTGCCTGCCTTCCCCCTTAATACTTCTCTCTCATTTCTGTGCTGTATTTATTGTATAGTCTTACAAAATAGTATTAAAAAGAAGAGAAATGAAGAGGAGAGAACACCTCAGGAAAAATTTGACTACAGAAGTGTCTATCCAAAATACTAGTATTAGTAGACTGGGTAGTATGGGAAAGTCATAATGCTCATAATGTAAAACCTTAATTGACTTTTTATGAAATCATATGCAGTTTTAACAAGTTAATTGCATTAGAGTCTGTTCATGTGCATTTAGTGTCATACTAACAATTTAACCCAAGTTCTGTTTCCTAGCTTCATGCGACCCCGAGTCACTGGGCCTTTGGCCCAGGTGCCGTGGAAGCGAGCTGCATTGACTGTCTGTGTATCTTTGTAGTGTATCATATTATTTTGGTGCTTTATACTCAGAAATTTTCTTCCTGTAATAAATACATGTAGCTCTCCGATTCACTTGTTTCTGTTTTATTTCTGTACTAAGTAAAATAGCCATCCTTTCCCTTTGATTAAGAGACTTTGTGGAGTGTGTCGTGTGCTTGTGGGTGTGAGAATTTTAACTTGAGTTAATAGGGAGTCAATGGCTTACATCAGAACAGGAGCAAAATCCCAGTTTTAAGCTTAATTTCCCCCCTCCACTTCCTCAGTTGTAACTGAACTAATCATGGGAATCGTCGTGTGTTCAAATACGGCTTTGTGCATTCTCTCTGGGTGGGATCCATTCAGCAGCAAAAAGCTGCTGTTTGACATACTGGTAATGTAGATCCTAATGATGCTTGAGGTTTTTTGCCTGTTTAAAGGAGTTTATTCTTTGCAAATATGTTGCTTTGCTTTTGATTTTTAAAAAGCAAAATATGTTGCTTGATTTTTTTTTAATTATTTTTTTGTTTGTTTTAAAATTATACTTCTGATTTTGGGAATAGCAATGCATTATTCCTCTACAGATGAAGTACTGGAACCATGAAATATTATTATTACAGTATTACATAAAACCTGGTGTGAGATTTTACTTAAAAAGTTTTGTTCTAACTATGTGTAAGGTTTGTGGTTTGGGGTTTTTTGTTTTGGTTTGATTTGTTTGTTTTTCCCCATGTTTTAAACTCCTTGCTTTTCACTTATATTGGGAAGTAAAAAGGGTGCTATTTTCAGTCAGTGCTTTTGCTTCAGTGAAGAAATTAAACATACCTTAAAACTTTCTGGGTTCAACTGCTGGTAGTTCCTTGACTCTTGAAGCTCACTTATCTTCCACTAGCACTTTTTTCATATATTGTTGTTATTCTTGGTAATACTTCCTGCTTATATCAATATGCCTTTTGATCAGAGTTACATGTTTGGAGAATAGATTGTTTCATTTTAGGTGTTTGACTTTGGTGTGTGTGTCTGCCAAAGTAATCTGATACTGAGCTTTCAGTCTACTACAGACCCAAAAAGTCTTTTGTTGTCCTTGATATGAACAAGTGTAGAGCTGAAGTCTTACTGTCCCCCACTTTTCTAAATTTAGAAAAACTTTAAATCTGAGTGGCACAGTTTTAAAGCACTCAAAGGTAAAGCTGACCCACTGTGACCAATTTTATGAGCTTATTTTGGTGCGCTGGGAATACGTGGGAGAGAAAGTTGGGTTTGGGGTTTTTTTGTTTTAGTGAAAACATAATTTCTTGTTTCTAAGACACTTTTACAGGACATATTGTCATAGGTGCTACATTAACAATAGCTCGCAGAGTAAATATGAATCTCTTAATTGTGAGGCAGAGGTGAGAGAGAGGCTCACCACTGTCTTTCTGGTCCAGATGGAGCAGCAGTGAAGACTGGGACAAATATTTAATTCCAAATAATGAAAACTACCACATTTTATCAGCTCGGACAACTTTTAGTTACAGCTTAAGTTCCTCTGAGATGCTGTTGGCTGAAAGTAATTAAACTTGTGCTGTAGTAGCTGTGTTAACAACGTTGAGTCATGATGTAAATTGGTTGTCAGCATTTTCACTGCAGTGACTTCTAACCCTGCTTGGAACAGGTCTTCCTGCTCCTGTAAGAGCAAAATATCCACATCGAGCCCACGTCGAGTCTGTTCGGACGGCTCTGTGGCTGGCAGCAGTAACTGTTAGGTTGCAGACACCTCACTATATAGCTTGGATGGAGCTTTCTTATTGAATGGAGGATTCTTGTGCAGAAGAGACTTGTACTTGTTCTTCAAGCAGTAGATGTATTTTATTCTAAACTGGAAGTAGAGAGCATCTTTGTGTTTTAAGTGATTATGGTCATTGTTAATGAGCTTTTCTTTTAAGTAGAAAAAGGCTTACAGAGATCAAAACATGGATGTGACTCATAAGGTGAAGACTTTGGGAAAGTTTTATCTTCTTCCTGTAGCTAGAGTAAGTGCCATAAAATGAAATCTAGCACTAAGCAGTCTTCTGTCCAACACAGAACTGTACTACCAAGTGATTGAAAACTCTGGGTTGCATATATGACTGGGATATAAATTGATACCTTTATAACCCAGAAAGGCCTTAGCTGTCAAAATTGCAGAAAACTGTCCTGCGCCAAGGTTAATCACTGACATTTCCAGGTGGCCCTTCCTGAAAGCACAATGTTGTTTGGATCATGATGGGGCTGTCTAGCATAAAACTGTAGACAGCTTGCACAGTGGTACTCTGCAAACTTAAATTACAGTAACCACTCCCTTGATTTGCCTTTTTTTTTTTTTTTCCCTGATGTAAAAAGGGCTATTTTTTTTTTAAATTCTTACATTTGAAAGTGGTGATTTAGCTGTAAGAGCCGTTTCAGCAAAGCTGTGGGGTAGGCTAAATATTGGACTGACCTTTGCAGAGTTCACTGGTCTGTTGGAATCTGAAAATTTACATAAAGAAATACGCTTATAGCTCTGGTGAGAAAGGATTGTGTGTAACTGATCTTGATTTGACCTCCTCTCTTCTCCCTCCTTCCAGTCCTCCTTTTGATTTTTTGTAGAAACTGGAAGCAGTTTTTCTAGATGAGGAAAGTCTTCCTATGCAGTCTGTTCGTTCTTGTGGCTAAGCCGCAACCATCTTGCTTTGTCAGATGTCCCATATGTATATTTATGTATATTTTTGTAGTTACATATTTACATCTTGTTCTGATGTTGGCTGTTCTTAATTCTTCCACAGAAGCATTATGTTCATATTTTTGTTTGGCAATTTATATGATACTACGGCAAAACTTGAATCTACCCTCTGCAGTACAAAGTATTCTGTAAACTGATAAACTATGAAGACAATTGCTTTACTTACTTCAACAAATGAAACTCATCTCTTTTTTTTTTTTTCGTTCTCATGAAACTTTTTTTTTTAACATACTGATAGTTTGGCTCTTGCAAATGCAGGACGGCTACTCCTTCTACCTCACTGAGTACCCTTGCATGGTAATGATGCTGAGGTTTACTTGACAGTCTCATTAATGGATGGCCAGCGTCTCAAGATGTTATACTGTGGTAGGACCATGCAGCTATAGCAAAGGTATCCGGAGAGCTGAAGGGTATACCGTGCACGGGTGCTCAAAGGGCTTGTGGGGACAGATGACTTTATTATTGTTTTCAAGAGATGGATACTACTGCATGCTGCAACTGTAGAGTTCACTAGTGAAAACAAATCTGGAAGGACTGAAAGAGCACAACAATTATAAAATGTTGTCATAGATTGCAGCAACTACAGTACCTGTGATCTGTTTTGAAAACTAATTTAATTAAACAAGTGCTAATTTCTGCGTAGAAAGTTAGTTAGAGGGGAAAATAAGAAGGTTAGTTTTGATTAATTTACATTAGCTCCAGTAAAGCTTCAATTACAGGCGCGTGTAACACAATGTGCTTAATCAGACCTAACTGTAAGCTGCTTCTGAAAGGGTTTTAGTCCCACCTTGTCCCTGCCCATATATTGCCTTCTTTCGTCTTTGTGTCGTGCCTAGTAATTGTGCAACTGTTGGCCTGAATGAAAACTCACTTCACAAAAACGATAATTTGCCAGGTCAGCTTGCTGCTTTGCTGGGGTAATTTTTCCACCTCTTTCTTCTTTTCCTGCCCATGAATAAAATAAGTTTTACTAGCAAGCCCCAAGCTAATTGTAATGACAAATGTTTGAAAAATGAGATTTTGTTGGCAGAGCTCTATTAATGTTGCTGAAGCTGGAGGTGAGCTAAATTAAGGTGGCTAAAATTTACAGTGTAGGGCTGGCCTGTTACTCTCTCTTGCCTCAGACTTTTGACTTTCAAACCAACATAGGCAAATCCTTTCTGAAGCTGGAATCCTTTAGATTTAACTGTCAAGAAGGGGTAAAAGTAATAATTGTTTTAAAAAGTAAAATCAGGGCTGTGCCTTTGCTCAGGAGTTTGTTGGGGCTGGTCTGTAGTAGGATGCCAGTGTTCTGGAACAAGTTAGCTGATCTGAAAGAGCTCAATTAAAACAAACATGACACAATTTAAATACAAAATTGAGTAAAATATTCACTGCTGTCAGGCTCTGTGTTTTGATATCAGTTGTGTTTTTCCATATATTCTTGTTCAGGTATTGAAATAATACCTACTAACTTTTCTTCCATGAGGATCCATTATTGCAGATATCATTGTATGGATGTTTTATTCACACTTCCAAAAAGTATTTGCAGCCGTGTATACTTGTGATACAGTTTCAAAATCTGCTTCTGGAGAGGATTCCTTGACTGATGGTGACATATATTTGGCAGTAAAAGCATGCCCTGTTCTTCATGACATCTTGTTTTTTCTTTCTTTGAGAAAGAAAGAAAGAAGGGGAGGTCTCAAGGTCTCTTTTTGTTTGCCTGTTTTAGAGCAAAAACCCCAACCCAAACCAAATCAACCAACCAGCCCTCCTTGGTAAAACAGTGAACCTCAAAAAAAGCAAATTTATTTTTGTGTGTAGATAAGAGGTGAAAATTATGTATCCAGGCTCTCATTCAATCTACAAATGAACAGTATGAAATAAAAAACCCCTGTATTTTCTGTGGTACAACGTCAAAGACATTCAACATGGTCTTGGATATTTATTTTGGTTCTGGCTACTTAATACTCAAATAAGTGTGTCCAGTACAACTTACTTGAAGATGCAATTTCTCTCCATTAACCACTGATTGCAAATTTTGCTTCCAAGTATCCAGTTTATTGTGTTTCCACCAGCACGGTGGGGAGGTCAGGAGCTGAGGATGCTTTTGAAGTACAGGGACGCTGTTCTGTGTTGGTTGGAAATAATGCTCCTTTGAATGAGTAAGGTATTCTTAGTTTCCATGCAGGGACTGGAAGTTGTGCTCCTATTCCTGCGAGGAAGTGAGCGCTCTAAGCTGAATGTGAAAACTGGAAATCTTCCAGTTGCTGTAATTCTTAAACACTGGGAAACAAGTAATTCTTCGTTCTGTTGGCAAACAGTTGGGTGAACTAAAAGGGAAGCTCAGATAATGTTTTTAACAGAAAATGGTTTTTTTTGCAAGATTGTCTCTCCTGATGCCTTGCTGGCTGTATACTTCAGTTTCTCCTCAGAGTGTGCTCAGAGGAGTGTTCTTAGCAATTTGGTTGGGAGCTTGGCATTTGGATTTGGGTGGAGAGTTTTAGAAAAGCAAATTTCTGGAAAGGGTAGAAGAGGGAATTGGTTTTTTTAGTTGGATGTGTATATATATATGGTATCTAATGGTGTGAAAATGTTGTTCTGAGCCCTGTGTCTAATAAACAGCAGGATTATTATTTGGTTACAACTTAAAAATGCCTGTTTGCGTAGGAAAATCTGGTTTTAGTGGAACATCTCAAATTATTCTTTTTTTCACTTCAGACTTGCTTTAAGTTTTTTTCTGATATGATCCATGTTTCCATAAATTACTCAGATTTAGCAGACCTTATCTGCACATGACAATGAGATGAAATTGTAAACTTACTTTAGAAAACAAGCTATTCCTTTAACGTAAGTGAAGCCATAGCTATTTGCTTGTTTTTCCTATGAATCACACTAAAGAATGGAATAGTGTTGAGGTATGTTTACAGCTGTGGGTGCCATGACTTCATGCTTAAAATTATACCTTTAACTGTTGCACTCAGATTTAACTTTGGTTTGGCAGCAAGCCTAATGGAGGCTCTTAAATATGTATCTATCTTGCACATGTAAGGCAGTTGAAAGAGGCTTTTTAGTTATACCCTTGACCTGGAATCCAGTAAAGGAAAAAAGTAGTATTGGTTTTACCTACGGAGTGAGTCTGCCCCCCAACCAAGATGAATATTTGCACAATTAACTGTAATCGGTCTTCACGTACATGGTGGTGCTCTGCTTTCATGTACCTTAGGGATTCCTTGAGTTTGGTTTGCTTGTCTTAATAAATGATGCTACAGTGATAGCTCACAAATGTCTTGCCCTGTAGATCAAAAATCCTGATCACTGCATGCTCTCATACTTCTTTTAAGGAATGGAATAGTAGAATACTTCAAAAATATCAGAGACAAGTAGATTCAAGAAAACATTTTCCTTGCGAGTGGCATACTCTTTCATGATCAAAAGAAAATACATACACAGAGTTATTGCAGCAGCATGAAGGTGAACGTTGATTTCTGCTTACATTTTTTAGCTCCAAAAAACAGGGGTGGGGCAGGGGAATTGAGTTGCAAAATAGTCCTCAACTTGTCCTGAATTCACCAACTAGTATTTCTTGACTTTCTGTTTTTCTGTTGCTATAGCAATCACTGATGTAATAAACATGTGAAATAGCTTTTGAAATATATAAAACCTTTGGAGGAGGGGGAGGCGGGAACTTTCTCCATCCTTGATTTTGTCACTTAACACCAGATTTCCAGCAAAAGTTGGTTGTTGGGGCTCGGGGGGTTTTTTCTTCTTTATTTCTGGTTCCCTTTGAAAGAGTTGACTGTCTGCTGAGATGGGATCCTCAAACTGAATGCGTGCATTCGGCGGTTTCTGAAAATGAGTAACGGGTGGGGAAGGAGATGCTTCATTCTCACCTTTCCAATGCTGGTACCTACCTACAAGGAGTTTTTTTTCAAAGAGAATGGAAATTGGGAAAGTGGGATACATGTTTTGGTGGGC
The DNA here is from genome assembly GCA_000699545.1 of Podiceps cristatus. Classification (NCBI taxonomy): domain Eukaryota; kingdom Metazoa; phylum Chordata; class Aves; order Podicipediformes; family Podicipedidae; genus Podiceps; species Podiceps cristatus. The sequence continues at coordinate 7,579 of KL282294.1, forward strand.
ATGGATTATTGTCACTTAACCTTGTGAGGAGACAGTGGACGTTTGATAATAAAACTGATATTTTAATTGTAGATGAAGAGTACCATATTCATTGAATAAATACTCATGGCTTTTAATGTGGGCTGAAGCACCCACATCTTTCAGAAACTGAAATATGCAGGTGAATTCACATATGGATCCAGTTTACTCCAGCTGTCTCTGGTACAAGAAGCTCCCCATGAGTTTTGAAGGACTCTCTGTATAGAAGAAAAAGTATGGACTAAAATTGTAGTCAGAAGGACTTACATTAGATGTCAAAAAAAGACGTCTCAGGCATGTAAGATCAAATTATAATTCAAGGAATTAAATGATATCCTGACATTCCTGTTGGTGTGAATCTCTGTGATTCTGTGACAGATGTCTGCAAGTTGTAGACTTGGTCCCATTAAACAAAGTAAAAGACCTGTGTCTTCTATTTTAGTTCATCCTTACTCAAGCCTATGTAATAAGCTTACCTTCCTTTTATAGTTTTATTTTCCATAGTCTTGAAAGCGCTTGGATATTATGATCATTGATACAGAAAAATACCTGGTGAAATGTGGTCTTCTCTCTCATGTGAACTTCAGTGAAGTTAGTTCATCTACGGCACTTTTCAAGTTGATGTGATTTATTTGTTGCTCTATTGCTTGCATTCTCGTATACGTACAGTAAATGCAGGGAAAGTTTATCTTGCTGCTGTTAAAACAGCTTTTGTACAAGAATTGTTCATGCCCAAGGCCTTAGTGTGCATTGCTATGGAAACTTCAGTGCACAGGCTTCTCCTTTCCCCCTTGGCAGAATTTTTTGCAATAATTTCTCTTGTACCTGGAAGTCAGGGGAGTGATATTTGGTACTGAAACATTGAGGGGCTGAAATTCTTTGATCATCCATTTAGCAGACTTCTTGTGCAAACAGAAAGAGGTTTTTATTTCAATTACATAAAGTTTCCCTGATCTCTGAGGTGATAGTTTTGGGATACTTAAGCCAATGCTGCCATTGAAGTCTTTCCTCTTTGATTTTTATGTCCAGAAACGTGCCAGATCAGGAACCTGAATCACTTGAGAAACCTTTCCATTCATTTTCCATTACTATTCAAGCAGACAAGTCCCTGATCTAGTTTTCCATGTGGTTTTGCAAATGGTTGCACTGGCACAGGACGAAGAAAGAGAATAGGTGACTGGTAAGAGGTGGAAAGAAGTTGCTTTTGTAATGGCAGTGTTGGCTTGTGGTCACATCAGACTGTCCCATGCCGAGAAGGTTATGTAGAGGATAATGCTCTGTGTTGTCATCAGGAGACATGTTTGATTCCTAGTTCTGTCTTTCCCCTGGTCTTCATTGAACAAAGTGAGTTGCAGGTACTTACCACTCAACACGGAGGGCAAGAAGTACCAGGCTTTGCCTAAAAGCCCCCTTCTGTTGGTTTGGAAGGACTGTTGAGACTCTTATCAAGAAACTGCTTATCTTTTGGTGATAAAGATAAAGAGCTGAAAACCAGTGCTTGCATTGACTGCGTGACTTTTTTGCAAAAGAAATAACAAATCCAGAGGAATTAAGAAGTACATACGTAATAGGAGAACAGTAGGGTTAAAAGAGGGGTTTTTATAAGATATTCCTAAGCAGTCAGATGGCAGAGACCCTGTAGGGTGAAGGTTCACAGTCAAAGACAAGTGAGCTTGGACCTGTGGCCACAGGGGAAAAGAGAGCTTGACATGCAGCGGCTGATAGAGAGGAAAGAGAGCTTGCAAGTGTCTCTAATGTAACGCTATTACTGTTGTTGTTGCAGCTTGTATTTGCTGGTTACCATCTTCGCTAGCTGGGAATGAAGCGGGTCTCTGTTCCCTTGGGAATACAGAAGTTATTTATTTTTTCCCAAAAGAAAGGAGAGTGCTTCTTGGAACACCAGCTGTCACTGGTGTGGTGTATTTTGCACTGTTACTGTTTGGGATGCGTGGAAGTGGTGGTGTGTCGCAATGGCTGGGCATCCCTGGAATTGTTCTGTAGGTAAAGGTCTATGGAGCAGTCTGTGCCAGGCTGGAGAGCTCGCTGCTTGGATTGTTGTCTCGACAATAGTTTCACTGTATAGCTCTAGGGCTGACACACAGAATATGTTACAGAACAGTGCTTGCTGTGTCTTGGTCTTGGCATGCCTTAGCAGGCTCCGTGTTGTAAGCACTTGTCCCTGAAGCTGCCAGAAATAGATGTCTAATGGCAGAGAATTTGCTAACATTGATCTCGGCCTTGTAAAGATGCAGGTTCTGAGCGAGATCTCGAGTTGCAGAGAGGTGTTTGGGAAGTTACCTCTCACTAGCTGGCTGCGAAAAGGAGCTTACAGAGAAGAGTAACCCATCAATGCGTTTGGTTTTAAAAAGTACTTGGGTCTAATATATGGGTCTAATATTATAGTCTAATAACTATAAATAGTTATTTGTTACTTTGCTGAGATAGCAAGAACCTGTCTGATAGCCTGATTAAATAACTTCTAAAACAACTTCCTTACATGGACGTTGAATTTCAGGTGTGGTAGTGTAAGAATCCTAAAAAATGCACTTCCCTGTGAAAACCAGTGGTCTTTGTATTTTGAGCAGTGTTCTGCATACATACCAGAGTTTAGAAACGGCTTGGTAGTTGTTCTTGTACTGTGGCATGCAGATGACCTGGACTAAAGTAAGTCCTTGGAAAGACAGCAGTCTTTAGCATAGCCTTATCCAGTATTAATTTTCAGAATGAGAATGAAGAATAACAGTCTTTACTTCATGGATTGTCATGTAGTAAGTACTAAGAATTACTTCTAAAATCAATATTTAAGTCAAAGGACAACTATGCATGGGCTTGTTACATAAACTTTCGCTATTTGTTCTGAGATTAAATACTTACTTTTATAAAAGTACCTTGTAGAAGGAAGATGATTTCGTTTTTACATGTGCAGGAGAAGGCTGATTAAACGTGACTGCACAAAGCCCTCTCTACTTCTGAAAAATGTCTTTAGTGTGGGGGTTTGTTTTGGTTTTGGCTGATCCTCTTTGAGAAGGTAGCACTGATGCCATGTTTAGCTGTGGGAGTACACGAACTTGCATACTTGAAATACGCTTATGGGAGAATCCAGTTATGTGCATATGGTCTCTGTTGGACTTGTAGAAGATCATTTAAATTTCAGTTAAAAATACAAATGGGCTTGCAGATCACTGGCGCATTTTGAATAATATTAAACACTTTGAAGTAATCTTCTTGATTCTTTCATACGATTATGTCATTTGCTTGTTACCACTAGTCTAGATTAATGCATTAGAAAGCGTTTGTTTGGGATCAAGGGTTTTTAGTCTCTTAATGAACTGTCCAGTGTTTAGGATTTTAGGAAGCAGTTCTGTTTTCAGGTTTTGTGTAATACCTTATATAATGTAAAATGTTAAAAATATGCAGGGTTTATTATGATGAGATTCACTTCAGCATTATAAAATTATTCTTGAAGTTTGCTTGTGGGCTACTTGTGTGGGAAACTTTGGATGGGATCTGGATGTGCCCAAGCTGCTCGATTGATTCCCACTACACGGTTGCTCTTAGACTTGTATTGTGTGTGGTTTGCATTGCGCTTTTTCCAGCCTCCTCGGGAAGAAGGGAGGTGTGGCTGTATCTGCTGGAGTACCAGTGAACATGAGCTTCCCCAGACCATAATCATGATACCACCACTGAGTTTTTAGGATGTGCTGCTATAAGATCTCTCTGCGGAGAAGTCAGGAAATGTCACCAACCTGCAATGAGTTTGTAATTGCACTATTGACTTTTCTTGTGTAGGATGGAAGGGCTTTAATTCTCGTTTCTCCCTTGCATAGGGAGATAGGCAGATAGGCTGCAGTGACGATTAGGACAGCTATCGGTAGGGTCATGGTGTATTAGATCCCCGTTTAAAATGGGTTTGCACGTATTCAGTTTCTCTCATTGTGCCAAAGGGCCTCAGTTTCAATACAAAACTTAACGGATTATGCACAGGGCTGATCCATGATCCGTGTATTATCCTTATTTTATCTGTTTTATAAATCTTTCTAACATTTACAGCCTTGTTGTGACTAATGTTTAGTAATTATGATGAAATGGCATTTTAATTAGCATAGCTTCCAAAGGTGCCACTGAAGGATGAATTACATAGAAAATATTGTTCATCTCAAAAGTACTTGCCAAGTCATGAAGATACAATTTTATGAACGTCAGTCAGTAAAGTTTCGTGCGTAACCCTGGGTGTGTTTAATCCCACTTGATATGTCATTCAATCAGTTTGCTTTTCTTATAAATTTGGAGTTCCTGAGTATTCTTTTAATAGATGCATTCCACTATTTATTCTTAAATCCAAAGAGGATATGAAGTTTACCTTTCCTTTTGCTCAAGGGTGGGTAAGGGAATTCTTCTCTGACATTGAAACTAAAGCTGTTTCTTCTTGGTGTCTACTTCACTGTAATCAATGGCTAAAAATAATATGCTCTGAACTATATTGTATATAACCTGAACAGCATTTATATATATATAAAAATATATATATAGTGCTTAGTTATGTATTTGCAATTCAGTATATTGATCTTCAGGGATGCTTTCCAGGCTCTGTTCCACAGCCTAGAAACTAAAGGTCAAACATGACTGAAATGAAAAAAAAAAAAAAAAAAAAAAAAAAAAAAAAACCAAGGAACC
>KL282294.1:13539-25518 GCA_000699545.1 Podiceps cristatus
GATGTACTAGGGAAGTAATTATTATGTGGTTTAATAAATGTATTGCAGCTTATTGTGAGGTGGGTGCCCGTTCCCTCCCCCCTCTTTGGACTAAGTGAACCTTGACTGCCATATTGCAACGTAACTGTTATCAGTCAGGACAAGCACTCTTATAGAAATCAGGGTAGTGTTACTTACCTGCAAGGTTACATTAGTTGCAATTCAAGCAATTTTAATCTGTTTGGGGGGGGGGGGGGAAGTTAATGTGGTATGTTCAGAACAAATTATCACAAAGATTTTGAATTGTTCTTGCATTGTTGTACAGATTTTGCATGCTGCAGTCTTGAATATAAAAAGTTAATTTACAAGATAGAGGTTTTATATTCCTAGATGATAGAAGAACTTTAGAAATAGCTGCCATAAAGATTTGTCATCCAGTTCTCTATTTGTATTACAATAAGAAAAATAATTGACATGTGGCAGTGGAGAAATGGACGCTTGTGATGACACACCTGCCTTCTTTTTCCCAATTCCAGGGCATATTCCCTTGTGGATTCCAGTCAAGTGTCTACTTTCCTGATTTCTATCCTCCTCATAGTCTACGGCAGTTTCAGGTAAGATTTTTCTTTAAATTCTGCAGAATTTTCCTTTTATCAAATCAAAATATGACAAGTGACTGAATACAGTTTATGCCTTTTGTTTCATCATATCTTTGTCAGACTAATGGCCAACGTAAATGAAATATTTCTTGCTTCTGAAAAGGAAATGGAAGAAGTAGCAGCTAGTTGGGGTTTCTGAAGATGTTACTGTATGTCAGGTCACAAGCACATAGGAGATAACTTTGAAGTTAGTCCTTAAAGGCAGTTCTATAAAATTGTGTTTTGGAGGGTCTGAAAATATTGTTGAGAGAGATAGGAATGTAATGTTATCGATCTGAGTTTTATATATAATGGTGCAGTGTTGGTCAATTCAGTGCGTCCTTGTTCTGATTGCAAATAAGTCTTTTGTAAAACAGAGATTCCCGAGTCCCAGTGCTATTTACTTGTGTGTGACAGCTTACTAGAGAGGTGGGAAACACTGTCACTGTTGGCTTCCAGCAGAGTGAGAACTGCTGCAGTCTGAATCTTCAACGATCAAATTTGTCCCATTTTAGGAGACTTGAGTGTAGTTTAGAGAAAACGTTGTCCCTTTAGACTTGTACCTTGTATTATACCATTTGTTTTAATGGAGCAGCACCTAAGGAACGAGATTCATACTGACATCCTTTAAAAAAAAATAATCACAGCATGAAAGTATTTCTTTCAGCTTAAGTACAGCATGTTTTTCTTCTTGTTTCTTGAAGAACACTGCTTCATTTAAGAAGTCTATGATAAAAGGCTGTACATACACTATGAAGTCTCTGAATTGCTATGAGTATTCCTGAAATAGCCGTGGTCATGCATATGATGTAAGTTGCAGCTATTAGCATAAGAGGTTTTAAATTGCCATCATAAGTTAATAAAACCATTTAATGAAAGAGCCAATTTTTTTATAAGAGCTGTCTGTTGTTGCTAGTGAGTATTACGTAACAGCACTGCTGATGGAATTAAAATAGAAGGCTTTAGGAAGACAAAATCTGGAGATACTGAAAATAAAAAATAAATAAAAGGGTGTATTTGAGTAGAAATTGAGAAATGTTATTTTTTTTCTTTAAGTCTTGAATCACTCTAGCATATAGTTGAGGGACTAATTCAGTTTTTAACTATTTGAATTTATGCAGTTGTGTAAAAAGGAACTATGCATCTGGCTACAATAATGCATAATGCTTATTAAAATCCAATTGTGAAAACAGAATGCAATATAAAACCGCAGGAGCGCTTGAACTTAAATTGTCTGCCCTTTTCAGAGCTTCTTGCCCTTAAAAATGCTTTCCTGCTGTTTGCCATCCTATTGCTATATAGACATGCTATTTTACCGTCTTGTCCTATGATTTACATACAAAGCTGCTTGTGTAACAATGACTGCAAACTTCAGAATACTCTGACTTTTGGATGAAGTAGTGGAGTGGTGACAGATACAAATCAATTGAGGAAATGTCCTGTTCTAGTCCACTTCTTTTATATGTAGCCTGAAGACTCCAAGATGCAAGCTCTTACAGACCAAGATAGGGTCCTATAGTTCTAAAATTATTTTTCTAATTAATTTCCTATATGTAGATCTTCAGCAGATGTCTGGGCTGAAACCCACGGTTGCAATGGTGACTTTAACGAATTCCCACTCTGTTTTTTAAAGAAAATTGTGAAGTGGTGTTAACAAAGGGGTCTAAGATACAATTAAGTTAGTTAAGAAATTCAGGTTTGGTACTGAGTTGAAAAATGGTATTCATCTGGAAATTCCTAAAGTAGTAAAATAAAAACTTCTGACAAAGTGAGTGGATTTTCATAGAAAAGTGACTTGCTGTAGAGATGAAGGTTAGGGCTTAGGGTGCTCGTTCGCAAATGACAACAATGATGTCTTTATCAAGATTTGAGTACCCTGCTCAAAAGGAGCTGTCATAGGACAAAAAGAAAGTAGCGCTCCTTAGTTAACCTTCATGCTGCAGAAAGTTTGTTTGGTTTCTGATTTTTGGTCTCAAAAGAAGCAAATGGAGTTATTGTGGTATTGCTGGCAAGTGACTTAAACAGAAGAGCAGTAATAGGATCAGAAAGAATTGGGTGGGTGAGTCATTAGGATAAAATCCACGTGCGTGGTGGATCTAATGTAATGCAAGAGGTTTCAGGGGGACAAAGGAAAGCCTTGGTCCACTGTCCTTATTCATACAAGTAGCATTTGTCCAAAAACAAAACAAGCAAAAAAATACTCTAAATGCCCAAGACATTCTTCTGAATGTCTAATAGATCATGGGTAAAGTCTGCATCCAGAATGAAGTACAGTTTGAGTTGAGTTCCCACTTCTTGTACTATGGATGAACGAGTGTTTCCTTCCTACGTTTGTGCTGGGTTAGGAGTTTTAGCTTCCAGCGTTTCTCAACATCTCTCCCATATACATTCTGACTGTCTCTCAGTCCTTGAACTTGATATACGTTATTATTGACTGCCAAAGAGGCAAATACAATCTTTTAAACCGTTAACAAGCTGTAAACTGGAGCATGCAAGTGTATGTGTTCATTACGGATTTTTGAAGAGGTGAGCTTAGCTTGAAACAGGTTGTCTCCTGTGGGTACTTACAAGACAGCCACCTATTCTTGTCCATGTGCTTCTCTGTGATTTAAATGTTGGGGTTACTTTGCAGGCAGGTAACAGCTAAATCTTCTTCTATCCTATCACATACCCAGACATGGCCTCTCAGCTTATGTAAAGCCTGATTTAACCCATAATCTACCTGTTCAAGTATCTGCTTTTAAACCAAACCCAGAAGCACGAGATGAAACTGGTGTCTTCTGTCTCTAGGCTTTGGGTACCTAAAGTATGTGTGTAAATAGAAAGTAGCTCAAACAATGTCCACACGGTTGGCTTTAGGACTTGACATTTACAGAAATCAGGATGCATATTTCACAATAAAACTTAAAGGGAGGCTGTGTTTGGAGTTCGTAAGCATCTCCAGCTGCAGCACTGGCAGGCTGGGACCAGGGGTTTGAACAGACTTTCTCACCGAATACTACAAGGGTTGTCCGCATGTCTGCGCGCACAAGTGGGTGCACATAAAATACCTGCTGAAGGCGAGATGTTCTTACTGGAGATGTGGGTCTCAGGCACTCTTACTCCATGTAGTCAGGGAAAGCACCCTTACGCGCACTTTCTGCTGTTGTTTCCCCTGGTCTGATTCCCACTCCAGATCTCGCATTGGAATTGTCCTTTAATCTCACAGCAATATTTTGTAAGCGACTGTAGCAATGTTGGAGCACACAACATATTTTAGGCTCACTCTCCTGTAATACACATTGATTTGATTGAATTAAACTGTCTCAGGTCAATGACTGATTCTGATTATAATCTTTTATTGGGAGCAATTGAAATCTGGCAGTTCTGTGGCAACCCACAATTCTCATAGTCCCTGAGCTGCTAAGATGGGTGCCTGTCCTCGCGAAGTAGAGCAAGAAGGAACTTCCCGATACGTTACATCTGCAGGCGACTCTATGGATACATACTTGCTTTCATACTTCCTCCATTGTTTCATAAGAATATTCTCCTGCAGGGTTTCCCTGAAGCGTTACTGCAGTGGAAGTGATCCATAGTTAAATCTGAACTTTCATGATAGTAATGTGCCAGCAGCTTACTCATTCCTTTGGCCTTGGTGTAACCCCACTGAGTGGTTCCCTGTGGGAGGCTGAGCCGTGCTTGCTTTGAAATATTGTGCTGGAAATCCTACCAACTTGAACTGTGCAGACCCACAGAAGAAACGACTGTGTGGTTTATTGCCCCATGGGAGGCACTGCTGAATGTTGTTTGGAAGCCCAGCAGAATCTTGAACAAAAAAGCAAGTGTTTCTCAGCTTGACGTTTCTTTACAGTCCAGGAGTTTTGAGTATATCTTGTTTTACAATACCATTTTTAACTTTCTTGGAGGATGTTTTCTTGGAGAATGTTTTAGTGATCACTTTTCTCTCTCTTCTTTTTTTTTTTTTTTTTTTTTTTTAATGTGTTAGTGATAATTTGTAGCAGGGGGAAGGGCCAAATTATAAAATGGTTGGAGATGGTGCAGAAGTTGTCTTGGATCAGCAGCTGTGTTGCTAAGTGAAACCTATTTCCTAATTTATGCTTACTTTTGAGGTAGGGATGTTTATAGGTAATAATGTAATAATTGCTGACACTATAGCAGTGAAAGAAAAAAGGCTGAAGTTGTTTATGAGCAGTAGATCTAATAGTTTCTTTCCAGTTTGTTTTGCTGATAGCAGTCCCTTAAATTAGTAGCTGCCCAATTCCACTGGGAGAATGACGGTGTGAAGTTCTTGCTAAACTGTGCTAATTCAGAGAGGAATGAAACGCTGCTCTGAGAAAAGAATTATCTAGTTTGTCTGAATCTTGGATCAAATCCTGGAGGGTTGTCAGCCTCCTGGATTTTTATAGCTTGAGAGGAAAATTAAGAGGCTCCAATGCATTAATGGAGAAAAGGGAAGCGTGAATGAAGGATAAAGGCACCCCAAACAAGATGCAGAGCAGAGATCTTAAGAACAAGTGAAGAACAACAAGTTAATTTGTTAGAATTTTAGCATTCTCCATTGCCTCTTCTTGTATTTTTGATAATTTTTTAGTTGATGATCCACAATCTGTGTAGAAGTACTGTGTGTCTGAGGTTGAAGCTTCCTTATACTTTGCCTGAGCTCAAAAGCTGCTTTAATTTCATACTGCTGGTTGTGGGAGCACTTGTGTAACAGAAGCAGAAGAAACAAACCAGTTTTAGACTAGAGGAGCCTTTTTTTTTTGTTTTTCTTTTATGGAGTGAAACTGCTCAACCCCTCTCTTTCACACACCACACCTGTCTTGGTACTATGGACCCATATGTGCTTGATTGCAGGTTGTATGACTGCAGCACAAAATGGCTCACCTGTGCATTGCAGTAGGTAACCTGTACACGAAAGTGAGATAACTTTGATGCCTATAGAATTGTATAGAAGGTTATGCTGTACTTTTACTTGCCTGACAAATTAATACAATTGTTTACTTTGTATCATAAGATTACTCACAGCTTAACTTGAAAAGGAGTTTAATGCCTGTTGACCTGGAAGTTTTATTTGAATACTTGGTATTTGATGCTGCTGCAGACTTGAGAGGAGCTGTACAATGCTTCTGGTGGTTCTCCATAGCATATTTGAATAAATAAATCTGCAACTAAGTCATGGGTAACATGCATGTATCAGAAAGAGAAACTATCACAGTAAACTTGATTGCTAGTATTTTTATATGAAGCAACCTGGAATTTAATGATAGAAATTATTGTTGCCCAAAACAGACCTTAAATGAAATTACCCTGTTTCAGAAAGTTATGACAGGATATAATTTAGAAGTTGCATCAAAGTTAAAGATGGGTAGAATACTGTGTTGTTTTGGTATTTTTCTATAGTGTGTATATCAAAACAAAAAGATGAATCAATTACAGTTGAGCTGGGTAGACAGGGGAATGTTGTCAGCTCCTATAGATTAAGTAAGTTGTGTTGCTTTGTTCTATTTATTCAGAGCTTCCTCTAGTCATCTGTGCTGTCGGTATCCAAAATAAGGACCTGGTTACTTCCTAGGCTTTGATGAAACTTTTTCAATTAAGTAAGACCTTACATTCAGCAGACAATTACTTACAAGCTAGTTTTTGTCATCATTCATAACAAGATTTAGAGGAAGGAAAGAATATTGGCTTAAGAATGAAACATGATAGTTTAATTTGAATGAAAAGGATCAAAATGGAAAGAAAAAAAAAAGTGCAAATACATCAGAGGATTAAAACGTTTATTGCATTTCCATCATGTTCTACACTTGCCAGTAATGCAGGTAAGTGTCTGTGCTGCGGTTAGTTGATGACACTTAGCAGTTCAGACACTATGGTGAGTGGTCTCACTGCTAGAACCTGTGGGATTTGGTGCCTGATCCGTAACTATAAGCATTTAAAAAAAAAAAAAAATTTCCAGTGTGTATGGTGTCCTTTCTAATAACCAGCATTAAAGGGGTTTTTCAGGGAAAGGGTGCAGTGGTGGAATGGTAATGAGACCGTAGCTGATGAGCCTAAATAGGAGTTTGAAATTTGCCTGATAAGTTTGCTTTGTTTCCTGCAGGTCTCTTAACATGGACTTTGAGAATCAAGACAAAGAGAAAGACAACAGCAGCGCAGCTGGGTCTTTTAATGGCAACAGCACCAATAACAGTAAGGGTTAGCTTTGCTCCTTACATTTCTTTCATCACTTCAGTGTGCTGCGTCTTCTTCTGTTTCATCTGTCCGTGTGTTTCAGCTATGTGCTTTGTAGATTCACCTGACGGAATGGAACTGTTTCATCAGGCACTTGCCATCCTGCTATGCACTAGTACTGCGATCTAGTTCATGCGCACGCAAGCTAAATTTAAAACATCAATGTAACATTTTCATAATGCATAGAAATCGCATGCTGCACAATTTGCTAGGTTTTACTGGAAATGGAAACATCTTTACTTTAAAAAAAACCCACCACACAGTTGCGAGAATGAAATATAGTTTCTTTTTGTCCGGTGTTTATCACTGTGATATATTAGCTAGTCCGTGAGCAATGAGAGATCTCATGGGATGCTAACAAGTCCATAAGGATGATTCAGCTTTATCAATAGAGAAATTGCAGTATAGAGTTCATGGCTTTGGGCAACTCATTTATAATGGACAGCAAAATATGTGTCTACAAACGATCTATTCAGAGTGGGGTTTAGCATGTCAGCTCCTACGTGGTGATTGTCCCCTCTGTAATCTATAAATAGATTACAGGGAGCTTGGCCATTTGAGATGCACTGTTTTGCAGGTACAAATATGTGTGAACAGTCAGGCTGGAATGTGTTGTACACAATGTGCTGTAAATCCACACCTGAGTTTAATTTATAGCATTTTCTTTGGCCATATTCTGAGAATAGGCTATAGAATGAATAGTTTCAGCCAGTTTAGAAGACAGGAGTGAGATGTGTAAGCAGCCCTGTGCACAAAACCATGAATGCTAACATTGCTTTATTTAGAGTAAGAAATACAGCTTAAAAGTTATAAATAACATCTGTTGTATGTGTATTTTACTTTTTTGTCTTTTTTTTTTTTTTTTTATATAAACTCTTGGAATTTACCTAGTTGTCAGAGCACTGCTTCTGTTGGCAACACAGGGCAAAGAGGTTGCTGTGCTTGGTGATTCAGCAATGAACAGTTGAGGCTTTTGGCATCTGGGAAGTAAGAGGAGACAGTCTGGGGCTGGGGAATAAGCACATTAAGGGGATTAGCTGTCAGAATGATCAGAAATGAAATTAAGAACTTTGACATATTCCGGTATGCCAAGGTGGTTCGTAGTATGTAATTTCTGGGGTTTTGGTTTGTTTGTTCTTTCCCTTGGGAAGTTGAAGGGCATATGGATAAATGCTCTTTCTCAAAGCAGGAGGAGCTAGATCTGAGTCACGGATTAGAACACAGGAATTACTGTCATCACTGGACTATCTATATTGTACTTTACTCTTTTGTACCGGACCTCAGTAACATAGAAGTCCCAAATGACTGAGGAGTTCTGCTTTTTATTTTTAAAATTTATTGTGCTACGTATGTTTAAGAATAATAGATCTGTGACCTGAACTAATAAATGACCACACAGTGCAAGTGTCATGGCTTCCGTGCCATGTTCAGCTTATTGTTCAGCTTTTCTTTTATGAAAATGGTTAAATACTTATGATGGATACTAAGTTGTAGTGAGTGTATTTCACAGGTGTTTGAGGTTTTTCGACATACCGAGACACAGTGGTAACTGTAAGATGTGTAGGTAACCCATTATTTCGACAACTTGCCACTCTTAGACAGAAAAAAATAAAGAAGACACATTCTCCCACACACGTGCACCCACGCGCACACAAACAATGTGGGTGTATATTTACTTGTAAGTGTACAAGTAAACATATGCACAGATACTCTTCTTGGTAACCTAAAAGCTTCTGCTTAAAATCCTGGGACTGGTAAAACCCTGCTTCATACGGCAGTGTCTAATTATTTTGGGATAACACAATGATGTTAATCTGGTTTTAGATCTCATCTAGGTCTAAGTCTTGTAGTAATTTTACATTAGAGACCTTTCGGATTCTTCTTATTAAGTGTCTACTTCAGATGTTACCTGTCAGTTTAAAGCTCTACAAGTACAAGAATCTTGTATTTAGAATTGGGTTACTATTCATGCCCCCCCACCATGTTCAAATGTAAATACAGCTACAGAGAGTGGTTAAGTATTAGAATTTGCAGGGATAGGTGAGCTTTTCAAAGTCTTGTCAGTTTTGTTAGTAAAACTAAAAACTCATGGTAAAATATAGTAAAAAATGCCCTGTCCGTTATTAACATCCTTAGTAGTCACACTGCATGGCTGAGGTGGGGGAAATAGAATAAAATACTTCTGTATTGCTGCACCGTTTAAAATTGCTTCCAGCTATAAAATGTGTGCATGATTTTTTGTTGGGCTTTAGCATAAAAAGTGATTATAGTGCACGCTGAACTGACTTGGTTCATAACCTGTTTCATAAACAGGTAAATGACTTGGGTGGCTTTTGAAAACTGCCCTTTAATGTTAGGCTTGATGTTATCTGGTGATTGCAATCAGTGATACTATTTAGGTGCACGGTGGCCTTCACCCAAGTGGAATTTGAAGCTGCGGTACCCTTTCCATGAGCTCGGTCAGCCTAACACTGCAGCTCTGCTGTTGGTTGGGCTCTTCGCCTCATGCTGAGAGGTTAAAGACAACTTTTGTATGCTCTGTTCAACACGTTGATGTTGCTCAGTGTAAAATGAGGCAAATATATAATTGCTATATGATTCCTAATCCCTAAATAATGTTGGGTTGGGTTTTTTTAAATTGTTACGCATTCTATCTATGGCACTCATACATTTTCCTTCAACTTTCAGTTCTTGGATTCTGCAAAGCAGGGCTGTTGCTGTGCAGACCCAGCCGCTGCGATCGTGCAGCTTAGCTGGAGTGTTTCCCCACTGCCTGCTGGGCTTGGTTATGAGAGTGCACCGGGATCTCAGGGTAAAGGGCTGTTGCACCAGCACTGAAATGTATTGTCAGAGTCCTCAGCCGTGTTGGTGAGGCCAGGCTGTCGATATTTGTGTGGTAAGAAATAGCCCAAGTTAATGTCACTTTCTTCCTTCTGCAGGTATTCAAACCATTGATTCTACCCAGGCATTGTTCCTGCCGATCGGAGCGTCTGTGTCTCTCCTAGTTATGTTCTTCTTCTTTGATTCAGTTCAAGTTGTCTTTACAATATGCACAGCAGGTGACTACGTTTTCTTCTCTTTATAAGACTTGGAATAGAACAGAAAGCACTGATACAGTTAAATATTGTTGATAAAGATTGTAGTATGAAACATAGTACATTGTGAAACCTGATGAGTTTTTTTTAGTTGTATTTTCATGTATCTGTAGGTATTAATAAAGTGACAAGTATTTTTGAGAAGCATTTTCCACTTGGAGATTTGCTAAACCCACTGAACTATAAATTGTCAGAGTTTTGAAAGATTCTGGGTGTATTATTTTACATGAAGTTCACTTGTTCATAAATCAGTGCTCAGAAGCGTTACATGGTATTTCATAATTTTAGTTTATAGGGTCATAGCATAACTCTGGAGATCATGTCCAGCTTAATTTTGGTTTTTGCTGTTAGGCAGTTTTTGTTTCAAAGGTACAACTGGTCTCACTAGCATTTTCAGTATTATTCTTTTGCACTGCTTGAATTTAGAACAGAAATATCAGTTGTCTGCAAATAAGTTGCAAGTCCCCTGATCCCGTTTACTATTATTTACACTTTATCATTTAAGTAAATACTAGGGGGTTGATTTTTGGAAAATTTTGGCCTTTTGATCTTTTTGCAGTTCTTCAAGAGACCAGCTGCTGTTCAGGGTAGCAAGATTCTTCCTACTGCTCCAAATTTGCAGCAGCTTTTAAAAACTTCTCCTCAGTCCACATACTGAGGCTGTGAAGATTTTTAAACCCCTGAATACCCCTCGTCCTCTCCTACTTCGTGTATATGCAGTGCAGGCTTTCCCATCATGATTCAACTCCTGAGCTATGCATCCTCTCCAGCCTCTTAAACAGGGCTGACGTTGATGGGTGGAATCTAGATCTCTGCTCTTGACACAAGTCTTGAGACTCCCATCTCTAGTTCTGCAGGCACAGTCCTGTAGAGGTCTGTTGAACCCTGCTTTTATAACTTTGACCTATGTCGCATATGTTCTTTCCTATTAAAAATCAGTTATTACTTCATATAAATTCTACTATATGCTAGATATTAGGGGAATATATACACACACACACATATGTATAAGCTAAAAGGGAACATTTATGACAAAGGTAAAATTTAATCTGTCGAGTTTATAGGTCCATTTATTACCAGAATGACCTTGACATTTGTGACTTTATTTGAAACATTTGTGGTGTGTAATTAGACGATACTGTGTCAGTTAGGGCTTACTGCAGGTTTAAGAGGATTAAGTCTGTTTGGATTAGTGCACTTGGGTGTCCTTATTCTTGAATCTGGTTTTATATGATACTTTCTTGCTTTTCCTTGGTCTTGCATCAGAGGGTGTCTTAAGCACAGGGGCCTTTGGCCCCAGAACCTCTAAAATGCAGAGCTTCGTTAGAGGCTGTATGGCAGGACGTGGACTTTGAACTGTGGCACTTGGTCCCTCTGTCCCCGGAAGCTCAAGTAGTGCTATTTTACATCCTCTTTTTGTAGATTTTCAAGGTTGATGTGGGGGAACTTACAAATTGTAGCTGATGTCTGGTTTTTTAAACCCCGCTTAAAGCTTCCTCCTGCAAAGATTTGCCTTTCAGGGAAGAGGCAGGAGCAGGGGTGGGTACAGCGAACAGCCCAAGGCCAGGACCAGCTGCTAAGCAGAGGGCAAAGCCGAAAAGTTGGCACGTTGCCTGCAGACAGGAGTTAAGCCAAGGGATTGCCAATTGAATAATAGGTATTGAGAACAGGGGGAAGAGAAAGTTTATGACTGGAAGCCTGGACAGCCAGGAGCGAGCTTGAGAGTGGGTACTTGCGGGCGCCGTTCTTACGCACTCTGAATGAGCCCAGTCTTGGGGTGGCAGCGGCTGGGGATGCCAGGACAGGGAGGCGCGGAGCTCCCTGCTGAGAGGAGCTGGAGGGGAGGAGGGGGAAGGAGAGATTCCAGGGGCAAAGAAGGTTGGTCTGGGATGAGGAGGGGTCAGTCCCGGCTGCGGCAGAGCAGGGAGCAGGGCTTGGGACAGCAGGGGCACGGGTTTGGCTGTGCAGCGTTCTTTGCCAAGCACCTCCGAAAAGGTTCCTGGTTCGGCGTGTGCAGTTGCCACACTCTTCGTTCT
>KL282294.1:25549-40363 GCA_000699545.1 Podiceps cristatus
TTCTCCTTTTTTCCCTTCTCTCTGAAATGTTGATAGAACTGTGAGTTTCCATGGTGCCCTTTGCATACAGACACATTTTTTTCTTTTTAAAATGAATTGATTTTTTTTAAAAAAGTCTTCCTCGCAACAGAAAGGGAAGAATTGAGGGGTGGAAAGATGTGGTTTGAGCAAACTGATTTTTTTTTTTTTCCTCCAGTTGGCTTAAACTGTGTACTAAACAGAATGTTTGATTTCTTCCCATCATCTTCATTTGAGAAAAAAAAAAATCCCTTTTAAAAACCAGTAACTACCACCCCAACTTTTTAAGGAATGAGACCAGCACAAAGATTTGATTTGCAGCGTGCAGAGTATGTCGAGCGTTTCAGTCTGCTCTTGCTACAGCAGTTTTGGATGCGTGCCGCTGACGTGTCGGTGTCTCCACGCCCTCGCTCTTCAGCCTTTTAAACAGTCCTTAGTACAAATTCAGTGCTATTATTAAAAAAAAAAAATGGAAGGAAAAATGGTTTTAAATACCAGCAGTTACTAACCATTTTTACAAATGTGTGGGTGGGATAAGTGTGCTTCTTAAAAAAGAAAATGTTTATGGAAATAGTCTATTGGGATACTTATGTATTTTTATCATCCTGTTTTCAAAAACTTAAAGCACTTCGTATTTCAACAATTTTAAGTTGCCAGCTACTGGATCTAAGTTCTTAAGTTGTTGTGTATTTCAGTAATGAATAAAGGGATTTCAGTGAGATGGGGGACAAGTGAGTATCTGAGTTAAAAAGTGGGGGAAAACCGCTTTATTATGCTGACTTAGTCTGTGTCATATGTTGAAGAATTTTAAAAGAATCTCGCAACCAGTTTGTAGTAAGTTCTTTTATTTTTTTACTCTCAGAATATTTGAAAACTTTCTTGCTGACATGATCATGAATAGCTTAAAGACTTTTTTCCTTTTTTTAAAACGTTTGGGGATGGGGCTTTGCATTCCTCTGAGAGCTTCTATTTTGACTGGAGTTTGAAAGCATAGTAACAATAGAAGTTCTGCAGAAAACCTTGGAGCCTTTAGCTGCTCTTGCTTTAATAATACTGCAGCGTGTGATAATAGGATATTGTTGCAAGAGCTTTTTCAAATTGGAGAAGTTTGTTTGTGTTCTGTAGAAATTAGGTCTGAATGTACTAATACTACCTTTTCTTCTTTTTCTAGTCCTTGCAACGATAGCTTTCGCTTTCCTTCTGCTCCCGATGTGCCAGTACTTAACACGGCCTTGTTCACCTCAAAACAAGTAAGGACTTGAGAAATCTTTTGCTCCTCTTCTTGTATGTTGCATTTATTTCCTTGAATGAGAATTCTTTAATGGAGTCTTTGGTTACAAGCATTAACCTCAGGGCTGATGTTTGTGCATATTTTTTGTGCCAGAACCATGTTTTCCCTTTTAAACTAGGAAGCACAGTTTCTGCAAGTCATGCAGGCTTGCCATCCGGGAAGTGCAGTACCATTGCAGGGGACTAGATTTCCCAAACGTGGTTTTTAAGAAGTTTGGCTTATTTTGGCTGAGATTTCAGAGTTTGGATTTGGTACTGGATTTTAATGTTTGTTAACATTGGACTATGTATTTTAATGCTGTCTCTTCCAGAGACTGTGGTTACACTAATGAAAATTCAAGTTGTTAATGTCATTTTTTGAAACTAATGTTGTTTTTTTTTTTTAACCCTGTGACTGGAGTTCACATTGCAAAAAGCACTATCTTAGAAGATATCAGGAAATAACATTCATGGTAACAATTTCAAGAGAGGTGCCAGGATTTACAGTTTTTTTTCCATTGCTCTAGTCCAGGCTATACACACATTATTTGAATGTGAGGAAAGCTTCTATTTTGTTGCTGGTTTTGTACCTATTTGTGTCAAAGGAACTTCCCTTCAGTTGTTCTTGGCATCTTTCATCAGCAGTTGAGCCTTGTTCCAATAGCGTCCATTTTCTGTTCTTTAAATGGAAACATTAAGTCTTCTAGCTAATGTTTATGTGTTGTTCCTAGGATTTCCTTTGGCTGCTGTGGGCGTTTCACTGCTGCCGAGTTGCTCTCGTTTTCTCTGTCTGTGATGCTTGTCCTTATCTGGGTCCTAACTGGCCACTGGCTCCTTATGGATGGTGAGTATGAGGACTAAGGGATTTTACTACTGGTCTGTGCCTGTTCTGACACATCCAGTCACCTGGTGACAGTTAGTAAAATTTGCGAATATTAATAGCTTGCTGAGTTGCAATGTTGTGTGGTAGACTCCCTGAAAACAACCACTGTCAGGATCGTGCCAGGGTAGTGTTTGGGACACCTGTTTTTCAGGTTTGTAAAAGCTTCTGAGGAAGTGCCAAAATGCTCACGAAAGGTATTCTGCACCTGCGTGGGTGTAGGGTGAATCGCCAGTTTTAGTTAAACAGGTGTGGAGACAGTGGATATTTATGAATCATAACTTGATCTTAACAGCCTGGTTAATTTTTGCTGTTCATCTTGGGTTTTGGTTCAGATGATCAAATAATTTGTTGTGAGACAGTTCACAGTAGCTGGTTGTCTTTGATCTCTTCGATGCTTGCCAGTGAGGATGGTGAGATGGGTGAAGCTGGCAGGCATCCAGTTGGCTTGAAGGTGTGATTTCACCCCCACCCCCCACCCCTTCATGCTGGTTGAACTGAATTCGAAGTTTACTGTTCCGAAAAGGAGCTTTCCTCTTCCCCTCCTTCCTTCCAAATCTGTTGTGCTAGCTCTGGCACTCATTTGATCACATGGCAAACCGATTCAGCTCACTAGAATGGCAGCGTACACTTTTTTGCCAGCCTATTTTTCTGCTGCTGCAGTGAGATGAATTGGATTATTGTGCAGTCAGGTATGTGCTAAATTTGGCAAAAGATAAGTGGCAGCATGATGGGATCTGAGAGGATGGAGTGGATGTGATAGGAAAGGGATGAAGAGGTAGCCAGGAGGAGGACCTCCGCTTCTCAGCAGTGTCAGGCAGCTAAATTGGCATAGGGCATCTTGTGAAATGGCACCCTGAGGTGGGGATTGCTTGAGGAAAAAAGCTGGGACATTACCTGCTCTTGAAATTTTGTTGCAATAGAAAACATACATCTCATCAGCTTTCCAGCTCCTCCTAAATGAGACAGCTGCAGCAGAAAGTCCTTAGCCTGAAACCTGTCAGACATCTTGATTATTTCTTTTGTATGTAGGCATTACATTTCATTTGTGCTTTTTTCTGCTTTAAAAGTTGCACCTGTTGTATGCTAGGGTACCCTTTAAAGTACCCAGATACCAAATGAAAAAAAGCAGATGTTTTGTTTTGAGCAGAGCAGCCCAGCATGAAATCAAGGGTGATTTTTTGATGTGCAGTAGCTACAAAGCTAAATGGAGGGTCAAGTGTGGATTTTGACAAAATCTGAAAAGGCTTGTCCACATTGAGATACCAGCAGAAGCATTTTCTTTAAAATAGCTATTTCTGTGAGTGCTTCAGTCTGAAATAGCGGGCTTTGTGGTAATTAATCTGCAGAGTACAGAATTACTGGTGAGGAGTGGTTGCTGGGTTTTTTATCTGTTGGTGGTTGGTTGTGATTTACTGAATTGTGCTGATACTGTCTATCTTTGGAGTATTTTATGTAGTTTATATGAAGGGAGCTTGTACTATATAGGTAAGCCTCCTGTTGTTTGTTCAAATTCAATTAAATTAACATTTGTCAGTGATACTGAACAGGAAACAGCAACTATTGGCCTTCATCAGGGAAGCAGACTGCAGTTGTATTCCTCATACTGTACTGCTGCAGGTGGGATCACAGCATCTCTGCCTTGCCTTTGCTTCTCTGTAACTGAGTACTTGAGACCCCAGTGGGTCTTGTTTGGAGGGAAATGTGGGCAAGAAGTACTGCTCGGTAATATATGCAAGTAGAACGCTTGCTTGTCTTTAAGCCAGCGCCTGCCAGCTGCTGGGTGTGCTGTGATCTAACCCCTCCTCCCCGCTCCTGCGGGGACAATCTTCTGTTTTGCTGTTGGCAGAAAATGAAACAGATGTGAGCGTGCTCCACATCTCTCGGGCCAGCAGCTGGAGGGAGAAGTGGGGCAGGCATTTGTTCTGAGCAGTGCACCTCGGGTTTTGTCTGTATGGTTTGTTGTTGTGCAGTTGATTCTCTCTTTTTGTGAGCGAGTATTTCTGCTTTAGAGATGAGTAAAAAGGAGAGGAAATACTTCCTTGGTAACTTCCAGTGCTTACAAAACCAAGGTACGGCAGTTCCCGCTAGAACAGTCTCCATCGCTCAGATACTGTAGTTCCCCTGTCTGCACGGCAGTTGGTTGAACTGTTTCTAAAGCCAGGGGCATTTTAAAGGATCTAATGAGCAGATACTGTCTCCCTACAGGGGGTTGTTCTGTTGTTCTGGCCTGTTATGATGTACATCTATAGGTCTTGAAATACTTATTTCTCAGAGCAGATTGTTTAATGACAGAATCATCAAGATGGTCACTGTCCCCTGGTAAAGCCTGGTTAAAAGCTTTCCTAAATAGCGGACATAGCTGGAGATACAAAATGGGAACGCTGGAGATCCATGCAGTATCTATCTATAGCTACAGACTGAATGGTCACAGATACCCAGGGAACTGCTGCAGACCTCAATGGCTGCGGCCATTGGGCAGAGGCTTCTTCATGACCTTCTCTTACGCCCACTCTTTAAAACACACTTTGAGAGTTTTATAGGAACATGATTAGATCAGAACTTCAGTACCTGTGTCTTTCAAAGGTCAACTGGTGGCCTGGGGGGGGGGGGAAGTTTAAGCCTTGCCAGCTTGCATAACGCTTTGTTAACCAGACACCACACCACCAGCATCTCAGTTTCATCCATTCTGGGCACAGTAGTGCAATGAAGCTGAAAAATACACTGTATCCAGAGTCTCATTGCATATGCAAGAATATTCTTAATCCTCAGAGTATCCGTATTCTGCAAGGAGTGTGCTTGCAGGGACTCTGAAGTTAATTCATCTCCTAATTGAAGGTTAACTCTTTCAGTTAGTTCTTTCTGATGCAGCTTTGTTAACCCATTGCCCAGCACTTCCAAACCCGAGATACCATTTGTATTTTACCTCTCTGCCCCTCCCCCTGCACCCCTTTTTCCCCCTCTCATTCTCTCTCAGTGATTTGCAATATATTTCAATGGAGATCTGCCTGCCTTAGTTTGTCAGCACCATCCATGAGCATGGATAGGGATGACTGTTTCTCATATGATTTCTGGACTTTTTCATTGGAAAAAGGAAGCTGGTCTCCATTTAGACAAGCCTGCTGGTGGCTTGATTGCACTTTGGCCCTTGTTACTCGTACTTGCTCTCGGACAGTCTTGCTTCCCTTCTGCTTTTTAAATTTACCAATATTTCTTAAAGCAGTTTCAGAACTGCATAATTATTAGCATGTGTGTTTCACTGTGATCAGAAGAACTTTTTTCCATCTCCTTTTTCACACGGTATTTGCTTAATTTGATGGAAGTGTCTTGTGTAGACTAGTGTGGAAGTGTCTCTGTTCATTTCAGTCATAGAGAAATCAAGTGGGTGAACAATGGGTAAAATTTCACACTGGTTAAAATATTTCCACTTCTAGTTAATTATAACCTGGAAATCCTCTCCTAAATATAGGCTTGCGCTGTTATTAACATTGGCTTTAGAGAAACCTCGTTGACTTCAGACAGACTGTTCTCTTGTATTTGCTCCTCTGCCAGAGGAAGTCTGTAACTGAAGGCTATACTGAATTACTGAATACAGCCCTTTTTCTTCCTGCTTTGCTCTGTCAAATTCTTTAAACCTCAACAATTTGCTTATGTTTTATAGCTAGTTAGAGTTACACAGCATGATTTAGGTACATTTTTATCTGAGTAAACCCATTGCTTCCTTAAAACTGGCAGCGGTGACACTTGGTGTGGTGCTAAGCTTGTACGTTCCCAGAAGACAAGGTGAGTTTGGCAGAGTCCTTGCGGGGATGCAGCCCCTGGGCAGGAGCTGGCAGGCCTTTGGTGGCCTTTTGTTCCTTTTAATCCCTCTGGAAATGCTCCTTAGTGTTTCGTTGAGAGAACTCCACAGCTTTCAGGTGAAATGCAAGCTTAAGCTAGTTTTACAGTTGTGTAATGACAGTGTGAGAATCCCAATGTTAACTTGCAAATTTTGGCCTAGTGAAGTTGTCATGCTGGTAGGCATATATGGGATGAATCATTTTCCCTGCGGTTTCAGTTGGTCAAAATAGGATTATAACTTTTTACAAATTCCTTGTCATGTTAGACAAATACATTTGATTTACAAATAGCTGCATACTGAAGTGTAATCTGGTCCTAACAGGGCTCCATTATTCCCTGGTGAATAGACTGATACCATAGATGAAAGTTGATTTACTTTTAAAATTTTTTTATTTTAAGTATCTCTTTAGGGATTTGCTTGCAACCAGTTGAAATATACTCGATTGTCAGTTGACTGTCTTTGGTAGCTAGGGCTCAGCTTTAAGAAGCAGGAAAATGCACAGATGTGAAGACTGGGGTGTTGTGTTTTTGTTTTTGTTTTTGTTTTTTTTTTTTAGTGTCACATCTTCGTTTTCTACCCTGACAAAATTCCCCTTGGAACAGAACTAACATCTAAGCTGTGGCATGTTGTTCAGCTTGTTGATCTGGCTGAAAACTCACCCTTGGGAGAGGGGTTAGGAAAAGACTTGCCCATGTTTTGGGGTTTTTTTTCCGTTGGTAGGTAGGTTGGCTTTCACATAGATTTTTGTCATTGGGAAATCCCCGTATATCTAAACGATAATATTTCACAGTTAATGTTTGGGCAGTCTGAGGGAGTCTTGCCCAAGCAGAAGATTGATTTGAGTGGGCTTTTGTTGTATCATGTTCTAACATGTCACGCAATCATGCTGTTTCTGAATTAAGAGTCAAGGATTTAATTTATTTTATGCATTTACTAGAAAACCTTCTAATAGTGTAGAAGTAGAGGTTTATGTTTAGGGCACAAAGAGTTCGAAGTGGTTTTGTTGCTTCTGTTTTTAACTGGGTAGTCAGTGTTTTACAGGGAGATAGAGCCTCGAGGGCGCAAGACGTGGAACATTTCGTTGTGGTGGGTAGTGGAGGTTGAGCGGAATGGGCAGTTGTGCCTGCAGAGGCATTTCTGCTTCCACAGGGGCATGTTCGCAGTTGGCTACTGAATCTATTTTGACTTTTCTTAACTCTGGTAAGAAGAGTTTCACTATCTGGAAATAGTAGACAGTCATGTAGTGTGTGCAGTGCTGAACAGGTGCAAACAGAGGCTTCTTTGGGGTGTCTTTTAGGAGAGAGGTATTGGTTTGGGGTGTTTTGATTTGTTTTGCTATTTTTAATGAACTAATTATATGTGCTTGCATTTTGTAGCTCTGGCTATGGGCCTGTGTGTTGCAATGATAGCCTTTGTTCGGCTGCCGAGCCTGAAGGTTTCCTGCTTGCTACTCTCTGGGTTACTAATTTATGATGTCTTTTGGGTAAGTGTTTTGTTTGGGTTTGCTAAAACTGTTTTTATCTTTGGGATTTGTAATTGGCCTTGGGCCATTCTTACATGAAATGTACTAGTATGAAGTTGATGAAATCTGGCAAAGCCAGAAGATCAGCTTCATTGCTCCATTCTGAAACGTTAAAATCTGCAGCAGGATACAGAATGATTTCCTCACTAATTAGTTGACAAAAGCAGAAACACGATTAGAATATTTCAACTTTGGCATATTATTTAAAAAAAGAAATTGGACCTCAAATTTTGAAAGCCTGGCAGGAGATCAGAACAAGCATTTCCAAGTAACCACAAAGCCTTATCCACGCTTGCACGGTCCATGCATGCAAACTTCTAATTAGCAGTGAAATCCACAAAACAGGAATGCAAACTGATTTATAGCCAGTAAGGCTGGCATAAAATCGTACCACACTTTTACAAGTAACCTCACAGACTATATTTTGTAATAGCGAAAGGATTCTGGTTTACCTTTGCATAACACCGAGCACTGAGCCAGGGAGGTGCTTGCCGACAGCTCTGGCAGCCAGTTTCCCAGTGTGACGAGCTGGAAACAAGTGCTGCATCATTCCATTTATGAGTGAGCACCGCACTGACCTCTTCTCTGCTTTCAAGCTTTCTCCTATTTTCAGTATCCTGTAGCCTGCCTTTGTAGTGCTGGACTACCAGCTCGTAGTCCAGACAGATCCTTTGCCAAAGGATCTCTATCTATTGATCAATATCATGCAATCAGAAAGTATATTCCAGTTATTCTCTAAGATTAATAGTGTAAAAAACTTTATCTGAATTTCTGAAATACATTTTGCCTTTTGTCATATATATAACTTATGTATTTGGAAAAATTTGGACAATACTCTTTCTTTTCTTGAATAAGCAAAGTAAAAAAAGGTGCAGCTTCGAGTTGCTATATGACTGCAGTTTGTCATTCTGACAGTTTCCTTGCTTGGTAGGTCTTCTTTTCTGCCTACATCTTTAACAGCAACGTTATGGTGAAAGTGGCCACACAACCAGCTGATAATCCTCTTGATGTTTTATCCCGGAAACTTCACCTGGGACCAAATGTGGGTAGAGATGTTCCCCGTCTGTCGCTGCCTGGTAAACTTGTATTTCCAAGGTAAAAATGAAGGGTTCTTTTTCTGTATTATATAAGAAAAAATTTCCCTCCCTGTACTTTTTAGTAGCAGTAATTTGGTTCGAAAATATCAGCTTAGTTCCATGTTTAGTCACTCCCTCTTCATGACAAAAGGTATATAATGAGTAGTAGCAATGGATGCTTTGCATTTGCATGTCATAGCATGCAGAAATTATCCTAATTAGGTTCAAAGGTGGCCTGTTCAGATAGGATACGCTTTTCGACATAGGCGTGAGTTATACAGTTTAATGAATGCTATTGTAGGATTTATGGCCTAATGGTTGAAAGTAGAAGACCTGAGGTTTATTATAACATCCGAATAGTCTTGATTACTGCATAATTGCAAGTGACTGGGAAGGGAGTTAGAAACTGATCTAAGCAAGGATGGCTTACCGAGTAAGTGCCGTGTTGGAGGGAGATTGTTCCACATCTGCCTGCTGCAGGGGTTCCCTGATGTCTCAGGTTTTGAAGCAGATACACGTAGGCTTCACTGGGCACTGAGCTCCAACACGTCAGAAGTTATGCAGTGGGTGATGTTGGCGTATTTACTCTATTCTTGTTTCTTTAGATGTTGGGATGCTGGAATTGCAGAGATTAGGAGTTGATTGTCTGCAATGATAAAACCAAAATTGTTCATTTTTTCAGCTTTGTGATAACTTAATTTGGTTTTGCTTTCATGAAAAAGATCTTGGATTTAAGATAATGGGCAATATTAGTTCGTAATCTACTTAGCAACAGGCTCTTTTCTGGGAACCTGGTGAGACTGTAGCTTTCTACGTGTTTTGTCTGAATGAGGCCAAAGATCTGAGGAGTCTATAAATGGAGTTACTGCCTCCTATTAGAGGTGATCTGTGTACCTGGGAATGAAGGTGCAGTGTCTCCCATCAACGCTTACGAGAGGGCAGATTGAAATACTGAGTCGGTGGATCTGTTTCATTGAGTGAGTTAAGAGCAAAAGCAGCTTAAACACTACCGAGCTGAGGTGGTGGTGAAATCACTGAGGAAAAATCTTCAGTAGCCAGCGTTTAGCTCTACAACGCAAAAGCTTGCCGGTAGAAAGAAGGGTTGTGCAAAATGAAGCTCAAAACCAAAGTGGAGGAGTCTAGAGCTTGTCCCCTTGTGTCTCGGGCATGAAACCAATTTCAGTTGCTCTCTAGTTCCACAGGCAGCCACTTCTCGATGCTGGGGATCGGAGATATTGTGATGCCAGGTCTTCTGCTCTGCTTTGTCCTGCGTTATGATAACTACAAAAAGCAAGCCAACAGTGATTCCTGTGGCGCCCCAGGACCAGGGAACATCTCTGGGCGTATGCAGAAGGTCTCCTACTTTCACTGCACACTTATTGGGTATTTTGTAGGTGAGTAATTAGTTTAATATGGACAGCTGCTGAGTGAGCAGAAGTGGGATTATTGTAGTAGTTGAAAAGGTGATGAAAGCAAGTGTAAAGAGGCTTTGAGAGAATGCTTGGTTATGTTCTGTTCTTAATCCTCCTCTCTTTGGGTTTCGTTGGCATGGTCTACGCAGAAACACCCTTCTACAGCCTGCTTTTTAAGATATTTTTTTTTTTGGTTGTATTTTATTCAAAGGATGAGAGAGATCATCAGTGTAGTTTTGATAGCAACTTTTTATACTTTGCTTTACGGGCATAGGAGGTGTTGTAGCTCATACCGGGGTTATTGGAAAAATATGGGAGTTTCTAGATGAATTACCTAGATGAACTCTTGTGCAGCATAATCTATCTAGATAATTCTGTATTTTTGTATTCTACTGTTAATGTTTTTGGTCCGGTGACATTTTAGTATGTACAGAAAGTCTTAGTGAGAACTGGAATGCTGTTTATAATTTGATGTAGCCATCCCCCTCCTCCTCCTGAACATAAAATAGATTTTTCCCTAGGGTCAGGACATGTGTGTGCATATCCTGACCTCCTCCAGACTGCCTGCGGATGAAAAGGAAAGATCATTTCCTACCAATAGCCTTCCTCCCTGCCCCCCATCTTTTCCCCTACGTTCCCTTTCGGCACATATCCAGGAAAATTGTTCCTGGCGTGTACAACGCTTCCTCTCAGCCCCCCATTTCTCCGGCTACGGGCCTCAGACTGGCAGTTCAAGAGGTACCAGCACTGGAGTAGCACTTCAGCGTGGTGCACTCACCTTCCTCCCCTTTGCCTTTCGTTGTCTTTTGTTTGAGTTACTCTTAGCTTAGTCTTCGAGATTCAGAACCGGAACAAGTGGCTCAACACGGCCTAATACTGAAATAGAATAATTTTTCCCTGTTTTGTTTGTTTCAAATGTTTTTAGACAAAGCAAAGCACAGATAAGTAACTTTTCCATAGCCTGTCTCTTAAAATGGATGGGAAGGGAGCCAGGTGTGGATGAAATGAGAACATCCGTATGCAACCTAAAGATACCATAGTCACTTTCTTCTTTTACAGGTCTATTAACTGCAACAGTAGCTTCTCGTATTCACCGGGCAGCCCAGCCTGCCCTGCTCTATTTGGTACCGTTTACTTTATTGCCGCTCCTCACCATGGCCTATTTAAAGGTAAGACGGGATTATACGCTGGCAGCAGGAGTCTCGGGGGTCAGCTGGAGGCGGGTTCAGCCTTCGTGCACCAGGCACCAGTTCTCACGAGGATGGCGCGTGTCCTCAGTCCTCCGTAACAGCCCGGGCCCAGAACTGAGGTGCCGCTGCTGCTGGGGTGAATCTTCGTTCTGGAGGACTAACTGGGGGATGAGTTCCTGAAATAAAGATAACTTATGTACATAAAGTACCAGTAATTATAAAATAACCAAATTCTGAAGTATTAAATGCTGTTTTAATTAAATAAGTGAATTTGTCCTTGCCTGGCTGGTCATGAAAGAATGTGTGCACAAAGGTCGAACAGCAATTGAAGGGACAGATCCTTGGTTACCTCTTCCCAGTCACCTCTTTGAACTTAAATTTTAAAACGTAACCTGCCCTGTTGCGTGCTGTTGTTGAAACATATATCTAGCACTCTGCAGAGCTGAGCGTAAGAAAGGCTGAAATTTTCCACCTCCATCAATATTTCCTTCCCATCAGAAACCCATTTTAGGTAGATCTGCTGCCGAAATATGACGTTCTGGCCTGACAGGGAAAGGATTTATTTTTTACCGTCTTTATTGTAATTTGCAAACCAGGTGAAGAATAGATTTGCTTTAAGACACGCTTGCAATTACATATGCATATTAACATCTGAATTCTAAGTGGACTTTAAAGTTTCTGAGGGCATGGGCCTTCTGCTGTTTTCCTGCCTAGGGCGATCTACGTCGCATGTGGTCTGAGCCTTTCCACTCCAAGTCCAGCAGCTCCCGCTTCCTGGAAGTATGATGGAGCAGGTAGAAAGTGACCTGAACTTCTGCCTTGGTCCTTTTCACTTTAACTTGTGGCTTTGTCGTCTCCTAAAGCTGGACTGGCTGGTACTTGGGAAGGCACCAGTTGTGGGACTCGTATGAAAGGACTTTATTGAAAGGAGAAAAGGAGAAAAAAGCTAAGATCCTGGAGCTCCGTGTGATTCCGTATCTCCCTGCAGATGTGGAATTGGGGACCCTTTGTGCAACTGCAGCCACTTTCCTCTTTTCCTCACTCAGATGGATTAGTACCAGACTATTACCTTTGTGAGAGAGGAAGAGACAGACTTGAAACTGAAAACGGCTTGAAGTCGTTCAAAAACTTGTGAACACTAAAAGAAAAAACGCTTAAGCAAACTGAAGCTTCTTCAGAGAACCCCTCGTGGACACTGGGACCAGTTTCCTGCTGGACTTCGGTTTTGAAAAGAACTGAGACAGAAGGTCTTCTGTCACAATATTGGGTTTTTTTGATTTATTAAATATTTCCTGTGGTGTGAGGTTACTTATTAAATCCACAGACATTGAGTGACTTCTTGCAGTATACATATAAAAATTTGTTGTAACAAGTTACATTTCCACCCAGATGTCATGTTGCAGTGAAAAAGGGCACGATTTTTATACATATATATATACACACATATAGATATATATATGAATAAATAAAAAGGAAAACCTGCTAAGATCATGCTATGTAGCAGACAGGGGCTTGCTGTAATTTTTAGCATGTAGAGCAGTTTACTATGGCTTTCTTGTATATGGATCTCCCATGAGCTGCTGTTTTTTTCTCCCCTCCGACAACTGAACCTGCAGTTTAAAAACAAGTGTAGTATTTGTACTGATTCTACTCATGGACTTTAGGGGATATTTGATTTTGATCAATGTAGCAAACTAGGGAAGAAAAAAGTTCAAACCCAACCCTATTCATTTGAGGGGGGAGGGGGTGTCTTTTCTTTTTTGTCTTTTTTTTTTTTTTTAATTTTCTTTTTACAAACAGCTCCCTTGCAGGTTTTTAGTAGTTCCTTCTTGACCCAGTGCATGTATTATAGCAGCAATTGTCTTTGTGCTTTCTGATCATAGTAATGTATCACTTGTAAATACATTTTTTCTATTTTCTATTTTTTTGTATTTTTTGCATTTTGTTTCATTAGTGTGCTGTATTTTTTTCCATGCCCCTGCCCCTTAAAGAAAAAAAGAAAGAAAAAAAAAAAAAAAGGAAAAAGAAAACTGTCCTTTACTGTTGTGACTGGTTGGCGTTTGTGTCTTGAGTGCTTTGTACCTGTAGCCTGTTAAAATGCGGATTTTTTTTTAATTTTTTTGTTTAAACCAGCAGTTCCAGTTCTTTTATTTTATTGACTGAAAGGCTTCCCTGAGGTAACTCAAACTTTTGTTTTTTAAAGTACTCTGCCAAATGGGGTTTGGGGAATTCTCCTGAAAGCTCGTGGCTCCTGTTAGTTTGAAAGATGCCGATAACTTGTTAGTTGACTGGACGAAACCAGGAATGTTTAAGAATGAGCCTGGCTGACCAGTAACAGTAGGCTGGGGTGCGGATTCCTTACAGCAGGTAAGGAAGCCTCAGTGAAACGCCTGGTCCTTCCTGCTCCGTCAGATGTCACCAGTGTGTGCACTGTCGCTAACTAACGCCTTCCTGTGTTCTCAGGGCTGACGGGGCTGGCGGCCTCTGAGCTGGCTGTAACATCTCCGGGACAGGTGAACCTCTGAAATGACAGCAAGCAGCAGCACGGCCTGGCGGGGGGCTCTGAGATTGGGGGGGGAAGTGGCAGGGGGGTGTTATGACTTTGGTCTTTGGGTTTTATGGGGTTTTGGGGGAATAGGGGGGGTGTCCCCAGTTCATATTCACTTAGTTGAAAGCATTTCTTCTAGCATGTGCCTGCAATGCTTATCATCAGGTAACTAATTTTTTTTTAATGAAGTAGTAAATAGTTTTTAATTAAAAATCTGCTTTTTCTGTTCATAGCAGGTATTAGGTCCCAGACTTGCAGGCAGCTTGGGACAAACGGCATCAGTTCATCAGTTTTCAGCTACACACCTCAAACTTAGGGTGAATAAAATACTGAGGAGGGTATTCAGAGAAAGGAAAAAGACCCTGGTTGGTTGTTTTTTCCCCCAGTGGTTTGAAGCAGTGGAATAACATCTGTAGATCCAGTTTGCTACTGCTTTATCTTCCTAGCCCTTCCACCCACCTGACAGCAGTGCGCATCTCAGACTCTTTCAGCTTTGTGGCAGTTCCCTCCTGCCTTTGGAATTAAAATGAAAGGTCTTTCTCTGTTTTGCAGCGGCATTTGTTAGTCCCTGCCAGGAAGGCATGCCTATGATTTTCTGCACTTAAAAAGCATTCTGAAAAAAGTTCTAGAAGTGCTAATTGACAAATGCTTAATGAGACTTCGTTTAGCTTTCCAGGAAAACCTTGGCCTTCCTTTTTAAGCCGTATTGCCCTCCTGCACACTACGACCTTCTGACTTGCACTGAGGTAAGTGACTGAGCCGTAACTGCGGCGTTTTGTTCCTGAGCCTGCAGGTAGTGCCTGCTGCACCGAGCTGACTGCCCGCCTTCCCGGCAGAAGCTTCATCTGCCAGGTGAGCAAAACTGGTCTGAAAGGTGTTTGCTGCCCCTTCGGTGTGGAACAGCAGGCACCGCCTGCGGGAACAGGGTTTGGCACTTTGCAGAGGTGAAGCGTAACTGTTCTAAATGCAAAGCCATTACACTTGTAGAGGCAAAAGCACTCTCCTGGGGTTTTTGAGTAAAAGCTGCGAAGCTTTGTCCCACAGCTGTCCTGTCTAGA
>KL282299.1:16869-29762 GCA_000699545.1 Podiceps cristatus
TGATTATGAATCAATAACGTAAGAAGAATCTAATGTATTTTTAAAAGGTCTCATCTTTTCTTTACTTGTTAAACTGATACAGAGAATATCAAATTGTTCAGAAACCAGTTTCTTGTCTTCTTGAAAGGACTTTGAGATACTATGGGCTGTGTAGTCAGTGCTTCAGGAGAGGAAGTGCCAGTGTTTTCGTTGGTTGGTGTCACTGGTCAGTACTAGTAACTGCTGTTGCTGATTTTGGAGGGAGCCATGGATAAAGAATACCACTGATGGATTATTTGCAGAAATAGTGGGGAAAAAAAACCAATAACAACAAAACCCACCTTCATAATCCTGATTTATATACACATATAAAATATACTTTAAATAATATATATGCACGTGTAAAGTTACTACATAGTAGCGCACTGTCAGAATATTATTACATATATATGATTTTGAGTAATCGACTCCAGAATTTTTAAAAACAAAAAAAAAAAGACCATAAATTTATGCAAGCTTAATGGATAACTCCAGTATTTTATTGCTGTGTTATTCTTGATGTTTTCTAAGTAACAATATGTAAGATCTGAAATTAAAATTTGCTAATGTCAGAGGGCTTCTCCCTGCTCTTTCCGGATAGAGCTGTTATAAGTGACCCAGAGCAATCCACGCGTGCTGATGCTTACAAGGAAGCTCACGGACTTCTGGGACTTGGGACAGCACCCATGCGTTTTAGAAAAAGAACGCTGCATGAAACAAAGTAAGTTTTCTCTATCAGTCCTTTTTGTTTGATTGGTTGGGTTTTTTAAAATACCTATTTAGTTGTATTTTTTATTTTGGGTTCTGTGAAGTCTGTCTGTCTTTCTAGATGTTTTCTTTATGGCTTAAATCCACAAGCTTTGTGTGAGGTCTTTTTTGTAGCCTCCCCATGCTTGTAATTGTCTACTGGGACCTTTTTATGTGGATTCTCTGTGTTTAATGATTGATTCATAGAATTTATAAAACATGGGAGACCACTCTTAAGCTTATATCGATACTGTTCCTCACAGGGTTTTGCCAGCCTTTTCTGAGCCGTTGAATGCTTGCCATCTTGTCATATTCTTTTAGAGATCCCTATCCTGAGGTGCATAAATCTGCATCTGTAAATGCTAATGTAGACCTTCACAATATAATCATACTTTTCCTTCTTGGTTTGATTTCTGCTGCAATAATTAACTATATTGGCATTTAAATGTCATTCCTGGCCTGTGAGCAGTGAAATAACAACTCCAAGGGCTTAAGAAAACCTGAGAAAACATTGTGATCCATAAAACAAAATGAATCTGCAGGTCTGAGTTTTGTTCTGTTAATCTTCTTCAATGTGCAGGCAAACATATCCACTTTGCACATTTTAACATCCTGCTCTAAAGTCTTTCTTAACAAATGTCATCTTTGTATTCTTAAAAAAAACACAAAACAACCCAAAAGAAGAAAAAAAAAAAAAACCACAACAAAAAAAACCCAACAGACCAAAAAAACCCTGCAAACAACCAACAACAAAAAAACCAACCAACCAAACGAAAAAACCACCAGAACAAAACCAATCTCAGTCTCTTACACCTATCACATGGACAAATCTCCATTTCTGGAACTAGTAATATGGCCAATACAAAATACATAGGTGGGTAAAGAAGATGCGGCCTCGGTATTTTTTCCAAGAAAACACATTGATTGGTGGAAGTATGGTGAGTGGTAGAGGTTTAATTCTTGATATAAGTGTATGTAAATACAATATCCCATTCATATCTATGCTTTCTGTGAATGTACTCTCACATGATACAAGTACAGAACACCTTCCACATTACCACACTGAGTTGCTTTCTAATTCAACTAGGAGGGATCATCTCTTCAGCTAGTTGCCAAGGATACCGTATTTCACATGTTTTGAAACAGTTGATCTTTATGTAACATTTCTCTGTAAACATATAGGTATCATTAACATGCTGCATTATTTTCACAGAATAAGGACCAAATCAGGATTAACTGAAAACATGCTCTCTAACAAGCTACGCTTTGATAGTAGGCTTATATCGAGGTAATCACAAATTTTGTGAAGCTTTTTCGATTCTATGAATTTATGAATTATGATATTTACCCTCTTGAAATAATTGATTGCACTGAACATTTCTGTTCCCTATGTTTAGAAAAAAAGTACGTGCTGTGTGTGTATATATATGCACACATGTATAATACAAATTTTGACATGGCTAATGGATAGCGGCTTTACAGTTGCATGGTACAATGTTAAGATGCATAAGTAACTTTACATTACCAGCATGCTCATAGCTCTGTGCAGGACGGTTAGCACTGGGGCTGTGTAAAATAGTGATCTTAGCTCTTGCACCTCAGTTGATTAAAAATTATTTTAGCCTTGTCTTGGTATGTGGCAACCACTGTGGATGGAAAGATGGCTTTGTGTCTTGTTTGTAGCCCCTTGTGTATTAAACGTGGATGTTTAGGGCATCTTTGAAACTGTTCTGAATTGAGTAGCAGTGACATAAACATGTCAGCTCTTAAAGTGGTGCTTTTCTGAAGCAGTGAGCTGCATACTTGTTAGACATAGCTGAAGACTCAGCCATATAGCTTCATATACCATAATGCCTGTAGTAGTCCTGGTAATCCTTTAGTTAGTGAGTAAAAATTATATTGGTATGCTAAAACATGAAGCCTTGAAAGGTATTTGTAACATTATGGATAATTGAATATTGCATTAAAATATGTGTCCAAATCCAAAAGTTGAATTCTTTGGTGGTTTAGAGAAAATAGTCAGATACCTCTTTCAAAGAAAAAGATTGTACAATGTGCAACATTCGAAATAAAATGCATATTCCAAGACAGAAATGTTATTTATGTTTGGGTTGAGTTGTATTTACAGAGATGCAAAAACATAAAGGTGCTTTTCAATTTTCATTCTAGAAATGGTCGTGATGCTTGTAGAGAGTTGATTGGATTTTTCTTTGCATGTGACAGATCTCTTACTGTGTATGAATTTCGACAGTTTGGAAAAAATAGGTAGGATAAACTACTTTTTAAAAAAGACTTTTAGAAAACATCTTCCTCTGTATCTAAGAAATTTATATAAATTTCTTTTGTTTTAATATCAATTTTGAATTATTTCACAGAACAAATGCCTTGCCTTTCATTCAGAAGGGAGTTTATCAGCATCAATGCGGACAGAAGAAGGGAAAACCTTATGATTTCAGTGACTTCTATATTGTAAGTATTCTTCTGTTGAATACAAGTCAATTTTGTTGGTGATTTGGAAGTAATATTTAGATACTCGAGTTGAAAATTGTGATCTAGCTTTCAGGGAAGACCAAAAGTCTTTCCCTTCAGTAACGTTTTCAAATTATAGATTTTCAGGAGTCGGGATTATTTTGCTGTCCCACATTTGAGAGATTCAATTTTTGGTTTAAAAATTTTTGGTTTTAAGCTGTAGTTTGTAATTTTACCACTAGAGGGCACAATGCTGCAGACAGTGTGGACCTTTTTGTAGGCAAATTGAACAGTGTGGGATGGAGAGACCTGAAGATGAAGTAGACCAAAGTACTTGTTAAAAATGAATAATCTTTGCAAGGTCTGCTGGCATTTTTGACACGAGGCAATGATTAATTTTTTTTTTTACATGAGGAAATTGTAGGTTAATTGGTTTGAACTTAAAGTTTGAAAATATATACCACCGGCTGTTTAGAGAGCTTTTGAAACAAAGGTAAACTTCACCTACCAGCTAATCTGATGACTGACTACAAATCATATTGCAGCTTCTGTACTGGGTTAAGTGTTCCTGGTTGATAAATACTTGAGCAATGTTTAAGTACAGAGTGTTTTCACTGAGCTCTTCACATCTTCTTGCAAATCTTAAGTTCAGAGCAAAACCTGTATCTGAACAAAATACTGAAAGTAAGACAACATTAGTTTTTAGTGTTTTGTCTAATCACCTGCCTAATCCTAACTGTTTACACGTGGCTATGATATAAGAGTTTCCAAGATGAAACTGAAAACTTCCTTTATGGTATGGAGCTTGAAGCTATCATTTTGAGTTTGGTGGGTTTTCTCTTGTTTTGTTTTTGTTTTGTTTTGTTTTTTAACGGTCATGTGTATTTTTGCAACCTGCAGGTAGAAATGTGTTCTGAATAAAGATGCATCTTAAAACCATCCAGAGAATGCACTGCTACAGAGTTCACTAGCTCTTTGGAATGATGTTATATCTCTGAATCTCCTTATCTGCCAACTAGGTTTCTGGGCTGACATTAAGATATACAAATCTCTCTCAAAGTCCAAATGGTTGAGATGTTTGCACAATAACAGTGTCTCTGTCTCCTTCCTAATTTATAAATTTTTGAGGCTTTTATAACCCAAGCCTGCATGGATATTACAGTTAGAGCTGCTGCCTTTTTTTTTTTTTTTTTTTTTTTTTTTTTTTTTTTTTTTTAGTTCTTCTTAGTATTCTGTGCTTTTAGTTTTAGTTTGTTACTTTCTTTTCTCTCCCCTTCCCTCTTCTCCCAAACCAAAAGAATTTTAACTTTGCAGAATACATGAGGTGTATCCTCTGGCCCCAACTTGGAGGGAAGGGGAATTTGTAATACTCAGAAGAGACTGTACTGGATAGTAGAACTCTATGCTACTGATAACATGCTTTTATAAAAAATTATTAGTGAAATATAGTGATTTTAAAGAATAACTTTATAATTAAACATTGCAGGAGTGATTTGAACTTTGAGAAGGCTACTTTTTAGTTGTTTATCTCAAGTATGATTTTAGGGTATTGAAAATAGATATGGAGGGTTTCTTCTAGTCTGAGAGAACTTTGCTTTCATGGAGTCAGTGTGGCACCTTCTTTGACTCTCTTCTGTGGTCCAGTGAGTTTTGGATACCATAAGTTTGAAGGGAGAAGAAAAATTGAAAAGTAGAGCCTGGCTGAGGGAACAACAATCTGTAGTCTCATATTCCTTGGCTGTAGAATAGGCAACAGTAGGCCCTCTTACTGGACAAACATCTATGTAAAGGATAACGTGTCATCTTGGAGCCTGCAGCTCTGTAGTACTAGAAAGGCTCTGTTGAGAAGGTTAACTGACTTTAGGTACGCTTTTTCATCAGTTCATACCAAGGCTTTTAACAATCATACTTCTTGAAAGTCTTGCAGAATGTACACAACTTGTTTGTATATCATTGTATGCTTTACCAACAGGGAGCTAACCTAACTTTCAGAAGTGTTGATCATAACCTTCCAGAAAGCATTAAGCAGAACCCAGTTTTTACCCTGCGTGTGATAAATATCGATGAAGCAGCTATGGATTTTCTAAAGTAAGTACAGCTAACTGCTTTTCAAATTACCTTTAATTCCTTAAGCAAAAAAGATTTTTTTAGTAAGAGCTTCTAACATCTTATTACTTATTCTGCTAGGAAAAAAAAACCAACCAAAAACCTGTATTTAAGCTGTTGTTAGTATAAATTAGTAATAAAGTTAGTGAGTGTTCTGTAATTCAGTAACTTTCTAGAATGATAAGGAGTAATTTTAAAATAAGAATTAATTAAATTATGAAACTGTCTTATTTGCTTTGTTTTTATATACAAATCATATGCTGAAACTTTTCTTACCTGATGAACTAAAATACTATGTTTGGGGAAAACCACTTTTTTTGTAATCAACATTATTATTGAATCTTTTGTGAAGTTTGTGTTAAAAGCTTGTATTCCTCATGATAATGCAAGTGTTTGAACACAGGCAGGGGAAGGATTGGAGGTTTCTTCCTCTATTTTTTCTTTTTCATTTTCTTTTTTCTTCCTCTTCCTGTCCCTTCATTCTTCCAGATATTACCACATGTTGATGACTTCAGGCACTGGGATGGCATTTCTGCACTTATTCTTTCAAAATAGGTTTTAGTAAATTATGTTGGTCCATAGTCCAAAAGATGGGAATTTTTTAGAGCTTTTTCAAAGGGTTAGATGAATGGTTAATCTTTGAATATGCATTATTTTTGAAGATAATATTCTCATCTTAATATCTATACAGAAGTAATCTGTCTAGGAAATGAAGCATCTTTCTGTGGGGTTTCTGGCTTTTATTGTGAGTATACTGGTTCTTAGCACAAATAAAATCTTGGTATAAAAGTTATCGCATAGCTATGTTGCCTGAACACTGAAATTACTTAAGAGTGTTGGAAATATACTCAGAGTTTGATTACTCAAATTTTGGTGAGGAGCATTAGCTGGTAGCAGATGTTACATGGTACAAATTTTCATAAAATCATGGAATCCTAGAAAGGGACCTTAAAAGGGTATCTAGTCCACCCCCCCTGCTCGGAGCAGGGTTTTCTACAGCAGGTTGCTCAGGGCTGCATCCAGTTGGGGTGTTTAATATCTCCAAGGATGGAGAGACTGCAACATCTCTGGGCAACCTATTCTGGTGTTCGATCACCCTCACAGTACTGACGAAGTGTTTCCTGATGTTAAGGATCCTTCTTTGTTTCAGTTTGTGCCTGTTGCATTTTGTCCTGTGACTGGGCTTCACCGAGCAAAGCCTGGCTCAGTCATCTTCGGTTCCTTCTGTCCGGTATTTATATACACTGAAAAGATCCCTCGAGTCTTCTCTTCTCCAAGCTACACAGTTCCAGCTGTCCTAACCTTTCCTCGTATATCAGATGCTTCAATCCCTTTGTGACTAGCAACAGCAGTAAAAGAATCTCAATTAAATACTATCTAAAGACTAATTTTGTTAGCATTAACTGTATACTATTTTTATTTCTGCAAGTGTTTAGACATGTGAACCTTGTTCTCAGTTAGGGTAATATTCACTTTAAGGTCCCTTTACAGTGGAAGCTTTTCAAAGGAGCCATAGTGAGCCAACGGTACGTAAAACAGTAAATTCAAAAATAATTTGTTATAGAAACATATAGTTGTATGATGCTTAGTGCTAATTGTTCCCTCTCTGCAAGGTTTCCATGAAATAAACACAATATAGTTTAATTTCAGATAGTTTATGTGAGACATTTTACACCTCAGAAGCCTATCATTCTGGTAAACAGCTTTTTCTTTCATTTGTTGCTAATCTTCTACCTGTGAAATTTGGAGTTGATCCAATGTCTGAAGGCTCCAAAACAAAGACCTGCTCACTGGGTTATAATTTGGGATTTTCTGCTACCTGTTGTGGAACAGATTGTTTCTTTTTTATACTCTCTGTTCTTTCCACTAGTGACACAATTTCAGATTTTGAAGTCTGTCTTTTTCTTCCAAATGGGTGTATTATTGAACTCAGTATTCTCTGGTGCAAAACTCTTGAATTTAGTCTTCTTATCCCCATTACTCTACTCACAGAGAATCCTGCTCAGGTACGGGCCAAAACGTCTGTTGCAGGTTTTCAGGGGCAGCTATGCCCTACTGTCACAAGCCATGAATCTTGTGTTTTACATGTGTTTTAGAGAGAGTACGCTGTCCTCTGTAGGTTGCTGTTGACTTTCCTGTTTAGGTGGTTTGATATAGACAAGCTTTTAGGGACTTCATAATGGGAGGTACCCAAAGGGGAGATGAAAAGTC
Organism: Podiceps cristatus; assembly: GCA_000699545.1. NCBI lineage: Eukaryota > Metazoa > Chordata > Aves > Podicipediformes > Podicipedidae > Podiceps > Podiceps cristatus. The sequence continues at coordinate 24,421 of KL282299.1, forward strand.
TTAATAGACAGCAGAGAGCTAAGTCTTTGGCTTCAGAAAGTAGGAGGGAATACTCCATGGCAAAGCACTGGTGTGCAAGCTGCTCCAATGCTTTTGCATTTGCTTTCCTATTCTGATTAAAATAATTATTGGACTTTTTTTTTTTCCCCCTTCCAATACATTCTTTCACAGTATTTTTTTTGTCAACATCTATAATTTCTGATGGGGGTTTCTGGAAAGCCCGTCTCAGAAGGGAATCGCTTGCCAGACAAAACAAAATTTAACCATAATTCCTAGATCATACCTAAGATATGCTGATCTAGCTTTTGGTCTACACCCCTGCTATTTCTCCTCTAAAGAGAGATTTGTAGCTGCTTCAGGTTATTTTCCTACTGGTAACTAAATGCAGTTGTTTTAACAAACTCTTCCAGTGGTCTGAGCTGAAGATTAGGACTGTCTGGAAATAAATTTCTGGAGATTTTACACACAGGAGGAATTATCCATGATTAATTAATTAGTAGAGGAGCTGCTAATGGAATATTGTCAGAAAGGAGTTTCTGCCTATCTACAGCTGTTCAGCAAGGACTTTTGTGTGTGCTGTCTCAAACTCAAGCAAGTGGTTACTATGTTTAGAAGAGTAGCATAAGAATTAAATATAAAGCTCAGTATGTTTTTTAATATACCTGTTTTGAATTCAGTAATATTACATGTAATTTCACCAATCAAGATTAATTTTGATTATTTTAGAGCTACTTCTATGGAATTCAAACAAGAGTGTTCCAAGCAATTGGTTGATGACAGCAAAGTTTTCAAGAAGATTCAAGGTTTGTGTCTACCAGAACCCAGTTAATTTTAATTTCTGTATCTCTGTCTTTACAGATCAACACAAAGAACAATTGTAACATTATAAAATTTTTATTTGTATAAATGAAATAAAAGTTAGATGTTTATCAGACTATTATTAGAATCTGATACCAGAATAAATCAGTCATAAGAATACTTTCTCCTGTCTCTTTAAACAGTCTGGCTAAAGATCATGGAGGCAATACAGAATAATTGTGACTGCAATCAATAAAATATTAATTTCTGTGTCAATATAATCTCTGGAAAAAAATGCTGAAGCATAATGTTGATTCTGTGTTAAACTGGCATTAAATTTAAAAAGTCACCAGCAAAATGTACAAACACAGTCTAATTTCTTCAGTTAATTTTTTGCTAGATTCTTCTTTGGACTGTTACTTCTATACATTAATAAGTTGGTTTTTGTAGTCTTCAATATTATGCTTATTAAAATATGTAAGTACAATTGAGTAGTATATTCTGGAATACCTAATTAAATTTTACCAGATTCCTACCTGCAGTCTTTAGGACAAAGGCATAGCTTTGTGTTTAAAATTATGGAAAGATGTTTATGCAGTGCTGTGCATTATCTTTGTAACCCGTTGTCGACAAAAGCTGTTAAACTGAACAGCTTCCAGCTCATAGAATCTCCACTATTTACTGTCATTAGCTAAACCTGTTTTAAGTAGGCACTAAAGTCTGCTTGGACATTTACACTAGAACAAATTGTTGGAATAATAAATTAAGGATATTTTAAAATCTTCTAGTTATTCCATGTTTTCCCTTGCATGATAGACACAAAATGATATCTCAATTTTCTGACTACATCTAAGGTTTTCTGCTGTGGCTTGGAAGAAGGTTGTGTGAATATACTTCGAGACATCTTTTAACATATGTCTGAATTCGACTTTACTGGGAAAAACTTGCTGTCACTCTCCCCCCTATTTTGCTTTATAATTGTAGATACAAGTAATCTGAAAATATCATCTCTTAATAGCAGATGACCTGTTAACAGACTATGCTGAGAAATTCAGACACTCCTAAAGTAAACCTGCTCTACCTAGAGATCTTGATAAGGCTGTCATTTTTACCATAGAAATAGTTCTCTCTATATCATTTTGGATTGATTTTGCAGAACTGCTTAAATTTGGTTTTGTTTCCACATGTATTTAACATGTTTGTCCAAGGAAGGAGCAACTGTGTGTCCCATAATGGAATGTTTGTATTACCATAGTGTTCTAAATTACATACCATCATTCAGCATATAAAGCAATCAATTCTAGCAGAAGTAAGCAGTTTTATAATCTGAGCACATAAAGGGCAATATTTGTTCTTCCTTTACTTCTGTGATCTCTTTTTAAATGTTTTGTTAGATGTTGCTACTGCTTTATATGATTTCTACTCCAGTGTTAAGTAACTGTTTAATTTTGAACTGACATTCTCTCACCAAAGAGAAAGGAGCCTGGATGTGCAGATATGTCATTTTAACCAGCAGTATCATAAGTAGTTGTGTTTTCCTTTACTTTTGTATCCGCTCCATAGCATGTGGCCAACTTCAGGTAAACACCATTTCCTTTATTTCTTTAAATCCTCAGGTATACTTAGAGAGACACTAAGTAAAAGAGGAGTTCGGGTTATAACAGGCTTAGGAAAGTATTTCCGAAACATAGACAAGAACAGAAATGGCTTTCTCTCTCAGGCAGACTTTAAAGAAGCTCTAAAAGTATTCCATTTGGAAATACCTGAAGGGGTAAGTCTAGCTGAAACTGTAATCGTGGGTATTATCTTACTTTAATTTATGGAATTACTTCCGTCCTTTGCTTAAATCTATACTTTAATAGCTATTTTTTTCAAGCTGGTTTTTTCCCCCCTTGTGGTATATTGGCATTTCTGCATTCAGTCCTATGTGCAATTCTTAAAAAATAAAATTAAAAGCAAGTACAATCTTTTTACATCATGAGAAGCAAGTGGGATTACAGTCCATTTTTTAGTTTCTTTTTTTGACCTTTTAAAAATGATTTATATGATGCTATTTACTTATCTTTTTTCTTGATTTTATGTATGTTTTAAATTGTATGTATTTAAATTTGATGTATTTATGTTTTAAAAGCAGCCTGCAGCTTTCAAAACTGCAAATACTGTCAATTATTATAAGTGACAGGTGATGACTTGCATTATTTTGACAAATCTTTGAGTCACTTTTGATCTGGAAGGTTTTTTTTGTGAGAATACTGTAATTTCCTATTATAGCAATTGTTTCATTCTAGGACATAGTGAAGAACTTTGCAAAATATTTTTAAATTGCAGGACTTTGAATCCTTATGGCTTATTCTTGATGATAGTAAGAGTGATAAGGTCGACTATGGAGAATTCACTCGTGCTGTATTTGGAGAAATGAATGAATATCGGAAAGCGTTTGTAAGAAAAGTAAGTTTTGTTACAGGTATTCTAGGCGTAGATACTCTGCAATATAACTTTGAGGTTGGTTATTTCTCATGTTCTAGTTGTTGGGTTTTTTGTTGTTGTTTTTTTTGAATTGTTCTTCTTGTAATTGACTTAAACTTTCAGCTCAGTTTATTTTAATAAACTGATTATGTTATATGTTTTTATTCAGAAGACTGCATACTGTTCCATTGTTGAATTAGTTAATTTGGAACTCTGGAATTAATCCCTTTATTATTTTGAGTTTACAGTCTCTTTATTATTTTGAGTTCATGCGTATGTGTGCTGTTTTTACGGTTCAGTCCAGTGCATAAAGCATCTGGCACCCTGAAACTCTCTTCCAGAAGAGTGTTTACTTATTTTGGCCGATTGCTATATCTGTGTGCAGATTTTTCTTTCCTCAGTGTCTGAAATAGAGGCAATAATACTGGCCTCCTTTGAGACCTACAATTAAAGTCATAATATTTGTGAGACTTCTTATATTTGAAATACCATTTGTTATGTATCTATAATGTTACGTGGAGCTGTTTGGCTGTTTTGTAACCAGCGTTTCATTCTGCAATAGAGTAGCGACTGGATAGCAAGATCAAGAAAAATGACACATTTTCATACTTTTAATCATGAAGGATCTGACTCTCCTAGCCTTATGTATCGATCATGTGTATTTGAGTAAACTGAGATGAAAAGGAAGCTGCTGTCAGCAGTGCTGACGAGACTGTGTTGAGGCCTGTCAGAATAACACAGGAATCTTAGTAATTGGAGGAGGCAGAAGGGAAGCAGCTTAACTTCTTGTCCTGGTTTTGGCTGGGATGGAGTTAAGTATCTTCCTGGTAGCTGGCATAGTGCTGTGTTTTGGATTTAGGGTAAGAATAATGATAACACACTGATGTTTTTAGTTGTTGCTGAGCAGTGCTTACACTAAGTCAAGGACTTCTCAGCTTCTCATGCCCTACCAGCGAGGAGGATGGAGGTGCGTGCGCAAGAAGCTGGGAGGGGCCACAGCCAGGACAGCTGACCCAAACTGGACAAAGGGATATTCTATACCATATGACATCATGCTCAGCATATAAACTGGGGGGTGTTGGCTGTAGGGGACACTACTTGGGGATGGCCTGGACATCGGTCAGCAGGTGGTCAGCAATTGTATTGTGCATCACTTGTTTCGTATGTTCTTTTATCGTTACTATTTCCTCTTCCTTTGCTATCCTGTTAAACTGTCTTTATCTCAACCCATGAGTTTAACCTTTTTTCCTACCCCCCCGATTCTCTTCCCCATCCCACTGGGAGGGGGAGGAGTGAACAAGTGGTGCTTAGTTGCTGGCTGGGGCTAAACCATGACACTTCTGATTCTACGGATGATCTAGAAATCTTGGGGAGAAGACAAATTTTATTGAGTTGGTGAGATGTGAATGTGAAATGATTTCACATTTGATATGAAAGCTGTTGGGATAAAATAATAATGAAATTTCATAATCTAGAATTATTTTCTGGTATCTGATGCCTTATATAAAATAAGTAAGTTGACATAATCCATTGCAAAAGATCTAAAACTATGTGCTAGGTAGGCAAGTATATTTGATCTTTACATCTTTCCACTTGTTTGCTGGGTTGTTTTTTTTTTTTGGATTTGTGGGTTTTTGTTTGTTTGTGTGGTTTCTGTTTTCCTTATATGCTTTTATGACCTTTTTTTTTTTTTTTTTTCCCTTTATAGGCTTATATGAAACTAGACTTCAACAAAACTGGAAGCGTGCCTATGGTAGATATCAGAAAATGTTACTGTGCAAAGAAACATCCTCTAGTATTGGCAGGTAATTCACATTAAGAAAAAATTAATAAACTCTCTAACTACTGAAGTCATCTTGTTGGCAGAGATGCTAGATCCAGAAACTAGTTGCAAATGCACACTGTTTTCATATTGGCTTAGGCTCGAGCTGTTAAGGAGGACTTTTTTCCCTCTGATGACTTATACTGTGTCTATCTGGAACATGACTATCAATAGGAATGTAGTTCATATACACAATTTTAATACTGGCTTTTTATCAAGCTGCAAATACTGCATATAGGCAGAGTAGTTCCTTTCC
>KL282299.1:36127-49008 GCA_000699545.1 Podiceps cristatus
CCGTCCTGGCGCCCCCCAACTTGGGTGGTGTGGCTAGTGCACTTGCTGTTGAAGACTGAGGCAAAAAAGTCTTTTGGCTTTCTCCGCATCCAAGGTAACCAGGTCTCCTGCTTCCATCTGGAGAGGGCCCACATTCTCCCTGGTCCTCCTTTTATCATTGACTTACCTATAAAAGGCTTTCTTGCTGCCCTTGACATCCCTGGCCAGGTTTAATTCCGTGAGGGCTTTGGCTTTCCTAACCTGCTCCCTGGCTACTCGGCCACTTTCTCTGTATTCCTCCCAAGCTTTTCCCTTCTATTTTATGCCGCATTTCATGTTTGGTTGCAAGTTGGGAATGAAACAAAAAGCAGGAATGGGTTAATCCAGGTTCAAAAGGGCTCTGTTCCAAAGATACTCCTGGTGTTCTGGTGTCTTTTTTAATCTATCCCATTACTGGGGTTGTTGGTAATTCTGCACATGTTATTTTGAGAGTTTTGGCCAAGGCCCTCACAAATCTCGCTTTGGGAGGAGCATGCCATGGGTGATATCTACTTTACACTTCATGTGGGGAACCCCAGGCTGTTATATGGAAGCATAGATTAAAATCAGCGGAAGTTAAAATAGCAGCTTTGGTGATGTATCTTAAAGGGATATTCCAGGTTTTTTTAAACCTCTGTCAAGTAAGTGAGCACTTACTGACTCTTGTGACTAATTCTGGGATCCTGTGATTTGTCTTGGCATGAATTAAATCCTGCACTCACACTGGTAAAATTATTCCCCTGAAGTAATTTCTTCTGACAATAGTATTTGCCTTGCAGATGCTAGTGATTAACTACAAGTTTCAGTTGCGAATGCTGAAGTTGTTTTCATCCACTAGATATTCTTGAATTCTTCTCCTTTCTCAGTTGTTTCATGACCGAAGGGAGAAGCAACAGAGGTCAAACCAGTGATACCATTTAACTTTTATTTATTTTTTTTTTAAACCAACATTTTAGAAATGCTCAATGTAGCAATACAGTTTAAACCAAGTTATAATATTCTGCTTCTTATGGGTTTAATATGCTTTTGAGAAATATCTGTTCTAGATATTATTGTTGCATAGTTTCAAGCAACCGTAGGGAAATAAGCACCCAGAGAAGTTAGTTTATTTATTCAAACCAAGACAATGGGAAGGGAGTTGGTTGTCAGTGCCAAGTAATTAACTTTCCATATTCCTTGTGTTTCTTTTCTGATACTTTACCCCTTCTTTCAGACTACGTGATTTCTAACTTCTCTTTCAAGTTCTGTCTTGATATGTCTCCAAACTCTCTTCTTTTGTGAACATCCTTATTGGGAATGAGCTTCTTCAGTAACAGCCATAACCCTGAAGACTTTTCTGAAATAAATCAAAATGCAAAGTAACAGTCAGGAACAAAAATTCCTGGGGGAGAGGGCACGAGATGGGCAGATAAAAACAAACAGTAGCTGTGATGACATCACTATTCATTAATATTTTTTGTTCATTCCTATCTTTTTGACTCTTGCCAGCCATGAAAAAAGCCTACCCCGTAGTATAGGTCAGTATAAATATGCTTCCTTCACATACAGTCAGAAGAAAAAAGTCTAGAAGAGATTTCACAAGGTTGTCTACTCCATTATCCTATATTATCTGGAAAAAATAATGTGTGTGCCACCTTCTCATTTGTGATGGAGACTCCACTGTATTCACAGGTAATCTGTTCTACTGCTTCACTGCACTTCATGGTAGAAGTTCCTTACTGATAAACCAGAATCTTTCTTACGACAGTTTAAGCTGATTACAGTTTCCACTATCCCATCCTTTCCTTATGCAACAGCTGTGAAAACTATTACTACATCGCCTTTGATCTGAATTCTGCTAAATATGACTGTTCAGGAAAATTACATTAACTGGATATGTTTAGTGCCTTCTCATTATTCTCCCTGAAGCACCGGTTGGTGCCTTTCTTGTGCTGAATGCAATGCCTTACACCTGGCACATGCTCTGGTTAAGGTCTTGCCAGCGAGATACTTGTCTTACAGATTTTATTTCTCAGTGTGCTCTTTCTCTTCTCTGGTAACAGCCTGATGTTATTAAGTATTGCTGAGGTTGCGATGAGTTTTAACCCACAAATTTTCTTCTCGAGAACTGCTTTTTCTTGCATCATTTTACTTGAGGAGCAATGGAAGTTCTGCCATACTATGATATATAGGAGATGTTCCTGCTGGAAAACCTGGTCTTGAGTGTCTTAGTTGGGTGGGAGCTTTGTGCTTACACTTCTTTTCAGAGAGCTAACATGCTCTCATCAGCTTTACCCAAGACTAGAAGTATTATTTCTTCCGGTTTTGCTTCGTAAGATATATTTCAGTGAAATCCATAGCATCAACATGGAATTATATGATGGAATACAAAGAAGACTCAAGCAATGACTTTTTTTTTTTTTTTTTTTGAGTGAGGCAAGGGTAGAGGGAAGCTGAACCAAAATGTAAGGTGTTTAACAGCAGCTCTTTTCAGACACGTATGTAAATGGTCTCTTATGCAATTAATAAATGTAATATAAAAATATATGCAGTTAATTATTAGAATAGCTTTTATCATTGCTTATTTTGATATCATATGGAAAAATCTTTGACCCAGATGAAAAACATCTTTATTAGATTTTGATATGTCAGCTAATCACAGCTACTATCTGATGTGCAGAAGAGCACCTTCAGTCTACAGTTACTTTACTGTAATTCCCAAGCCAAACGTTGTTCTCCTAACAATGTTCAAGGTGTAGGACTTCTATTATTTCTTTCTGCTCTGTTTTTTCTTCTTTTACTTAAACGAGGCCGTCTCTAACCTGGTGAACTGAAAGGTTCAGTTCAGTAAACATAGTGAAAGAGCACTGTTACCAGGTGAGATTTTTCTTCAGTCCCCTTGTTGACTTACTACTGTATTAGTGCCTTCCCCTTCCTCAGTGAATTAACTACTATGAATAATACATAAAATTATGAATTGCCTTTCACCCTGTAGGAACAGACAACAAGGTTGCTTTAGATACTAGTCAGGATTACATCAAGATTACTAATTTGATAGTATTCTCTTTGTTTTAATTGCATTTTTCTCTCACTAAAATGAAAGGAGTAGGAAAAACAGTCATATCAGTTCCAAATAATCATGAACTTCAACCTGTTTCATTGCACTTTTACTTCAAAGACAGTCTTTCTGATAACTTGTTAGACAGACTTGTGCTCTTGGGCTGTAGAGAGTATTTGATGGCAGCAGTTAATGTAGACTGTGCATTCATAACTCCTATCTTGAGCAGTTTAAAGGCGGAAAAAGGTGGTTCTGACACTTACAAAATCAACTCAAAATGATAGCAACATATCAATGCTCAGTTTAGACTGAGTTTCAATTGCCAGTTCCCAATATCTATCCTGATGGAAAACGTTCAGAAGCATCGAACAAAAATTGGCATGGGAAATGTCAATTTAGTAATCTAGTAAAATGTAAGTGGAGGCTGGTGACACGTCTTTGTGCTACTGGAAGCGCCTTATGTCAATGCTGTACCGTGAGGCTGAATGTCCTGTTGACAAAACAGGACAGGGCGATGCTTTTTCTTTAGGAGAGGTGATTGACCACAGACCTTTTTGCCCATCCATATTCCTGAATGTGTTTTGCCTCAGGGAAGGGCTGGGTGGCTGTAGGGTGTGAGCTGACACATGGAACCTCCTAAGCAATTTTCAGAATTAATATTAAAGCCTAAGCCAAGGAGTTATTAAAAAATGTAAATGAACCTGGTAAGTAGTGGCATTTTTTTCCAAGATTAGTGTAATATTCACATTAATTATGATACTGCTAGATTTTAAACTAGAGCTTCCTTTTCTGGAAGAGAGGTAGTAATCTTTCAGTCACAGCAGTGGGAGAAGCTTAAAGGTACATTTAAGATAGCAGCTCTGTTCTCAGAACATCTCTTTCTGCATTTGATTTCCACTGTGCTTCTGCTTTTGATGATCAAGCTTTTTGAGCTGGAACATATGTCAGTTACTGTTTCATTAGTGTGTTTTCTAGCTTTGAAGCTCCTACAAACTGAGCCATGGGCTGAGCTAGGCACTGTGCAAACGGTTACTTTGGGATACAATCCTTGCCTCACAAAACGTAAAATCTGAGTTGGAAAAAGTACAAGAGAAGAGATGAGGATAGGAGATGGAACATTATATTAATGATAGAAGCAGCTAACATTGAATATAACCACAAACATCTCAGGTTGCCTCTAGCTTAACAAACATCAATAATAACGATTTGTAGAATGAGAAGATTATGGCAAAGTCAGAGCAAATCTTCATCTCTGCATTGGTTAGCTCTAGATAGGTAAGGGATTAAAATGTTACGAGGATATTCTTTGTTTAGGCAACTCTCAAATAGGAGATCTTTAGAATCCATTCTTTTTTAGGAAGGTCCTTTGAATCTCCCATGTGATACTTCTTGACTACAGAAAGTTTTATAAAAAGTTATTATGTGATATGGAAATGCTTCTTCCGTTTTGACAGTCAACATCCACTAAAAAAAAACAAAAATAGGAAAGATTTTGTTATTGTTGTTTTTGTGTGTGTGTGTGTGTGTTGTTGTTAACCTGCACCTTGGGAAAAAGCAGATGAGAACCCGAGTGGAAGGAAGTGGCAGTAAGGGACGTCCTTGTGCACACCTTGCCAGTAGCTGTCTTGCATACTGAAGCAGCTTTCCTTGCTATGGCAATGGCAGATTGACTTCTGTCTCTCTGCCAGTCCCGCTTACTGCCGAAGCGCAAGCTAAGTAGAAAGGTGAAGGTTACAAAACTGACACCCTGAATTCCCACCGGAGGCTGGCAGTAAGCTTGTACTCACACTGTGGTGTGCGTGCTGTGATCTTGAAGTCCAAATATCTTCTCAAGAGGGGTCTAAAACTCTCAGCTCATTTTAGCCTGCATGCTCTCAAGGTGTAGGGGAATGAAGAAGCAACCCAGTCTCAAGAAACGGAGCCATGGGTGTTTGTGGCCAGGTCTTGGTTAGTCACTGGTGGGACTGTGCTGCTTAACTTTAGGCAGCTGCTTTAGGCACCTGTGTGGTGGTGCTACAGTCTTCAGGCTGTCTGCTTATTCTGCGGAAAAAGTGGGGTCTTCCAGGCCTTTAGAGGCATGTGTCTTTCTTGTGTTGAATAGGTAAAAGCTTAGGGAAATTACCATAGCTAAAAGGCCTAGCAACAGTTAGGAGGATATTCACTCTTCCTGTGGGACACAGACATTAAAAATCGTTCCCTTCTGTAGTTTCTGTGGTTTGGCAGATTAGATCAATCTGGGACCTAACGACTGCCTCTGTTCTAGGTTCCTGCTGCAAGAGATACACGAGGTCTTAGACAAGACGTCTAAGCCTCAACTGCCCCGTTTCCTCCAGTCCGGACACATCTCCCCACGGCCCCATTTGCGCCCCATGCACAGAGGACAGGTACGCGGCCAGCAGCTGGGGGCTTGTTGGCTGTGTTGTACCTGGCAGTGGGCTCAGCGAGGGTGCTCCTCAGCAGCATCTGCAGCAACAGCAGCCCCGGAGCCCACACTTTCCCCCAGCTGCTCCAGACTAGCCTGGGTTTTATTTAAGGAAGGCATAGAACAACTAGAGCACTGCAGTTCGGAGAGGGGAAAAAAAAAAAAAAAAAAAAGGGAAAAGCTCTCAAGAGTATCAAACACTGCTGAAATGTTTACAAGATTAGTATGGACATGGCACGTTCTTTGACAACTAAGTGTGACGGTCAACGTGACCAATGTGGTTTTACTCTGCACTTAAGTATATAAGGTGACTTGTTTGAAGACATGGAGACTCAAAAAATCAATTTGCAGTTTTACAACCTTATTTTATTTTCCTTATGCTGAGATGGAGGGTTGGCTGGGCTGTTTCTGCCAAGACTTCTCTACCTGAGCATGACCTTGCATGGCTCTTTAAGGCTTATAGGCACCTTGCCTCTGAGGAGCAAATGCTGACGATGCCACTCACGATGGATCTGGTATTTCCCATCTGTCTCTCCCATCTACCATCACAGGGTAATGGTCTGGTTTACAGGTTATAGCATAAATCTATGCCAGCACCTCTAACTTTTGCGAGCAAGACCAAAGCACAAGCAGAGGAGATGCAGTGTTTATCTCTTGAGAATTCTGTTCTGTTTCCATGGCAGTAGACAGCTCAGTCCAGATTTGGGCAATCTTGTCTGCAAAGTAGCATGAAAAAAAATTAGGAGAGAAAAACTTGACTGCAGCTGAATGGAGCAGTCAAAATTAATCAAGCTTGCATACACTGAGACTGGGTCTGCTATATGAGACTGCAGAGACCATGAAGAAACCTCTCTGCTTCCTGCATCGCTAAGGCATCTGATTTAAAATCTGCCTGCCTCAGTGAGACTCTGCGGGAGACTTCTGCCACTTGCACTCTAGGACTTTCCCTTCTGACAGGTAAACTGTAACTACTCCCAATGAGCAGAAAAAAACATTGCAAAACATGTAGTTATTAAACTTTGGTTCAATAGTAGAGAATGAACTATTGTTACAAAATCTCTTCTATGTGCTGACAGTGATCAATTAAATGGCTGTAGCTTCAGGATGCCTCAAAGATCATCAGTGCAAATATCTTCAGAAGATAACTTATGGAAGCAAATCCCTTGCCTTCTTGGGGTAGATTTATTATGTCTCTTAATAAAAATTAATGAAAATAATGGAGTTAGTTAATCACAGAAAGTAAGAAAATGATAGATGAGGTAAGTTTCCAGCTAAACTTTGGTGGAGCACAGAAGCTAGGTGGGCCAATGCCAGAGTCATCTGAAAACCCTTGTGCTCCTTTTAATGTGTTTTCATTGATTTTGATGGCATGTGAGGGCAGGGTTTGCTGACCTCCTCAGATAAATCACCATCATATGTGAGATATATATTAGATTTTAAGTGATTTTAGGAAAAGCTCAGTAAAATCTGGCATTAAGTGAAAGATAAAACTGCTCCCAGAAAATTTTAGTAAGTGGACCTTTTCTTTTACAAATGTAGATTAGCTGTTCAATAACGATTTGAATATCAATTGAGGTAGTAGATAGTGTATGTGCTGGATGATAGATAACAATTTACTACAATAAAAATCTGAAGGTCTCTTCCCCTAGGCATCAAATTATGTCCAACTCAATTTGATCACTTCAGAGGCTTAGAAACGAAAGATTGCTTTAAGTTTCTTTGTAAGGTTGTTTAGTGGTACTTGTCCAGTGCCCCTGTAAATTGTCTGTTTCTTAATAGTCTTTGCTAATGAAATGAAAACGACAGATGTTACAGAGAAAATTATGTTATAGATTTGGGGGGGTTTGTTGTGTGGGTTTGTTTTGGTTTTTTTTTTTTTTTTTCCTTTTCTTTTCTGAAGCAACTGCTAAAATCGAGAGTAAGGCACCTCTTCCATTTGGACAGATTTAATTCTTTCAGGGCATGCTCTTCGGTAGCTGAAGAAAACTGTTCATCCTGTATCTTTCAGGTGATTGTTGATTGTTTATACTATGGGAGCACTTTAGACTTGCGACAAGATGAGGCCCTCATTATGCTGACATGAAGCTTTATTACTGATGTGTTGTCCAAAAACTTCAGTCAAAATGAATGAGATGGACAAAGAATAGAAAATTGCATAGATGTTGGGAACAACATTTCCCAAAATTTTCATGCGGCTTGTGTTTCTGTGCCAGGAAGCAGAAGCAAGTTCAGTGGAGGCTAGCTCGTCTCTGCTGCCTCAGGTAGCCATGCTGTAAGAGAAGATACGTAGCTTGGGCATTTCCCCATTTTTCCATCTCTCTTTGCTTTCTGGTTACAAACAGAAAGATTTACCCCTTTTCAATGATGGATGCTTGTACACAAGAGCTGCAATTAGTTTGGAGGTACTGCATCCATTTCCCTGTCCCTCAGGACTCTGACTAGGTCATTCTAAGACGATTTTTTTTTTTTTTTTCTGGTCTCTGTAAAAATATAGAGTATCTAGAAGAAGCTCAGTCCATGTATTTACATTCTACTTGAACTAAAGAGTAAATGGCTGTTGACGAGCTTGGTACTGTTCTCACTGTGTAATTAGCCTTCTTTACAAAGCCACTATCTTGCTGGTAGGTGACAGTCCCTCAGAAGTGGCATGGTGTGCTGGCAGGTTGTGGACTGACCTTTAATGGGAATTGAAACAAATTTTCAGAATAGATCAAAAATTCATTCCCACTATTTCAGCACTGGGCATTAAAAAAGAAAAAAATGTAAGTATGGACAGAGCCTGAGGTAATGCCTCCTTTTATAAGCAGAATGTAATATCCTGTGTCTCTTGAGGAAAATGTTCATCCCACAAATGTGAATCAGCACTGACAAAGCTACTTGAATTACAGCAGAAAGAGGTGAGTAATCTTTCTTTCCACCATCTTGCATTGCTAACGCTTCTGGCATCAGTAATCGGGGGGGGACCCAAAGTGTACCCCAGGGTCGTGAATGAAAAATTCAGGGGCTAGAAGATTCTTGGGCTTCTGGTGTTTGGGAAAGGGCATGTGGGATCCACTCCTGATTTAGAGGAATAGTACCCACTCTGGAATTGAAGTGGGTGCTTTGGGTCTGATTTATAAGGCTGGTTAGAGGAGCTGATCGAATGGAACAGCTCTACTCACGTGATACATATGTTCTTGTAGCGTCTTGGGCAAAAGAGTCTTGAGTTGTGGAACTGTCAATTAGCACAAACTTCTAAACATGGATTTGGGTGTTATAAAAAAAAAAAAAAAGTATAAACAATTAACACCCACCCCACCCCCCTTACAGGAACATCTTTCCTCCCACTCTGTAGCCTTGGTGTCCCTTGTTTCCATCACCCCTTACACTCAGACCCTCCAAGCTCCAATCCTGAGGCTACGGAGGAAGTCGGGGTCAGTTTGTAAGGGCTTCTCTGCTGCTCTTCACTTCTGAGTGGGTTCTCCTCTTGTCCTTTGAGCTGCTCTGTGATACAGATGCAGTGTTGTTCCTCCACAGGCTGCAGTACCTCCAGGGTGTCCCTGCCCTGGCGTGGGTCACCCATGGCCATGGTTTCCCAGGGGTGTCCCTGCTCCGGCATGGGTTGCCCACAGCCATAGTCCTTCAGAGGTACCTCCAATGACATGGAGCCTCTTCTCCCAAGAGTGCGTCTCCAGCCATGTCTCATCCATTTCTTCTCATACATCTCTATCTAAACATGACTTTTAACACTTCTTCTGTGTGTCTTCTCATTCCTCTGTGTCTCCATCTACCATCTGATATGTCTTCCATATCTCCCATCCCTAGCAGCTGCCATCCCTTCCTTCACCATGGAGGCAGACACCAGGGCTTCCGCTGTCTGAGGCTCTGGAGAGCAGGAGGCTGCTCACGACAGGTCAGAGCTGGCTGGAAATGGATGGGACTGGCACCAGGCAGCTCACGGCTGCCGCCTCGCAGGCACCCTATGGTCCTGCTGCCCAAACCCTGCTGTTTACATCCAATACTCTTGGTCAACATGATCACATTTGAAGGAATGTGGTTTGCTGCAGAGGCAATGCTAAGCAGGCTGATGAACTTGCACGACAGCCCTAAGGAGAGCTTCAGAGAACAGGGGAAGGTGGAAAGAACTTGGGAGAGGAGGAGAAAGACATGGGGAAGATTTCTCCAGAAGGGCCGGGGACATGGAACAGGGCAGGCATGAGTTTCTCTGCAGGGAGGAATCTGAAGGGACACCCCATAGAAGGAGCCCAGTTCCACCTCAGGCCCCAAAAGAGAATTGGAAGATTCTGCACTGGAACTGCCTGAAGCTGGAAAGGTCAAAGAAATTATGTAGCTTGTGACATTGGATGCTCATGAAGAGGGATGCTGCTTTGAAAGCTTTCAAGCACATGTGGAAGAACGAGAGAACTGAGAAGAGGATGAGAAACATACAGGTTGGTGTGCTGCAGGGTCTCAGCCTACAGCAGAAGGAAGCGTGAGGATTCCTGGAGGAAAAACGCAACTCTGTGGCTCAGAGCTGAGGCAGGAGCTGTGTGTGACACAGGGCTGCAGCTGGAGTTAACTTAACCATGTAGCATGGGTTGTGCTGTGAACTCTAGTGATGTTGCTTCACACTCCCGAACACCCCTTTCTTTTGAAAAGAGAAACCTGAAGCCTTTTTTTAATGCATACAAAACTGTAGACTTTACGCCTCCCCCTCCGCCTCCAAGGAAGGCGATGACTTAACCATGTAGCATGGGTTGTGCTGTGAATTACTAATTTGCAATGCAATTAGTGCTCACCTGTTTTTTCTATGTGTCATGCATGTGGCTTCTCAGGAGACCCCAACCTTGGGTTCCCTGGTTTTCCTTTCCTTAATAAATATAATGTACAAGGAACTTATAATTTTTTTTTTCATTTTTTCTATGAGAAATACCACATTCCCCAGAATTTCATAAAGCATTGAGGATGTGTGGTGGGGGAAGGCAGATGAAGCACACTTCTGTGTATGCAGCACCTCATATAGGGAACCCTTGCCTGCTACTTTGGGACTAACAGTAGACTGATTTCATGACAGCTTTCCCATTTTGTCCATCTGTCTTGACCAATCTTAGTTTTATTTATATTTTTCTGCAGTAAGAGGCTTTTTCACCAATTCTGTCTTATTGATCAAGCCAAGCTTACATTTCAACTGTATTAAAAAAAAAAAAAAAAGGGCAATTGTGCTTTGGAATTTAAAAATAATGACAGCTTTATGCTGGCTTTGTTTCCAGCCTTGTCCAATTTAACTGCACCATGGCTCCTTACAGTTGTATTTCACAGACATTTACTTAATAATTTAATTCTTTTTTTTTTTTTTTTTTCAAGTTCACATTAGTGATTTGGACTTATCATCAATATACTTCAGTATAATATGGCTTTCATGTTCTGCAAGATCTGTAATGAATTAGTACATGTAAATAGTAGAGATGATTATAGCTAATAAGGGAGAGCAGAAAAATATATGAAACAAGTAGAAGCTTAATAAAATGTTAATGACAGTGGATATGTAAAATAATTAGTTCATTTACTTTATCATCAACTAAACTGGTATAAACTGATCATATTTTTGCTGTGTTGCACTGTCTTCAATTATAATTTTCCATTATAAATTTGATTTTTTTTGTTTGTTTGTTTCCCAATTACAGCATCATATGAAAAATACAAAATGGACCTTCACTAGAAAAACTTGGTGGCTTCTGCCTCTCATGTCCTCCTCAGGAAGACAGAAGGTAGCCGAGCAGGTTAACCTTCCCAGGAACCCCCTAGTCAACAGGGACAGGGTTCCTCCAGAAGGTGATTCAGAGTACGCCTGTACATTGCATTTGTCCTCAAATCTGTTTTTCTTTTCCACGAGTCCTTTCTTCCATTTACTCTTTTATTGTTAGATAGGTGGTAACTCAATGACTTTGCATTGCAATACTCAAGCTTGCAAGAAGAATGATTGCTGCTAGTAAAATACTCATTTGACTTGGGTTTCTGATAGTTGTATTCACATCCAATTTTATTGCTTTGTTGGTTAAAATAATAATATAGGACCTTGCCTTTCATAATACCTACTCAGTAGGGAAAATTTGTTGTGTATTGCTCAGTGTCACAAAGTTTCTCAAAGAAAGTTCCAAATCCTGAGCTACAGAAATGTTTCCATTAAACTTTTACATGAATATGTTTGAGAGTATGTGTAAATAGTTTTTCGATCTTGTTTTTGTGTTGTTTGTTTGTTTGTTTGTTTTTTTTTTCCAATTGCAGATATATTTCATGTTAAGACTCATTTAGGAGATGCATTTCTCTCTCTTACATGTCTCATGCTTCCACTTTTACCAGAAAGTGAGGAGTGCAAAAATTCAGGTCAGTCTCTGGTAGAGAGGAAATTAATTCATAAATGTTACTACAGTTGCCTATGTATATTGTCATTCAAGAAAATGTCGGCTATGGAAAGTCAATGTCTACTATAATTTCAGCCTTCATTGAGAAGTCTGCCACATGCTGAAAATATAAGGAAGAGTGACACAGAAAAATTAATAGCATTATATTTAGTAACAGGCATGTTGCAGAAGGTGGGGATTGTGACATGACTGAAGGGCTATTATATTCTGGAAGAGACCATTCCTTTTCTTACCAATTGGAAAAATGAGTTCTCTGGCTTATTCTTCCTCATGCAATAAAACCCCATGTGCTTAAGAATTCTGAAGCATAAACAGATTTCTGTAATGTGCCTTTTTCTTGCCATTGTGGGGTATGACTAAATTTTTTGTTTGAGATGTCATCCTTATTAGTCTTAGGCTGTTGGGTGGGTTGTGGTGTTTTTTGGTGTTTGGTTGGTGTTTTTTGGGGTTTTTTTTGTTTGTTTGTTTGTTTTTTTTTGGGGTGTGTGTGTGTGTTTGTGTTTAGTTTTGTTGTTTTGATTTGTTTATTGTTTGTGGTGCTTTGGGTTTTATTTTTTTGTGGAGGGAGTGCTTGTCTTGTAACTTGACCAGAGAGATGGGACTTGAGCAGACAAGGACAGTTCAGAGCAAAGTCCTGGTATTCTGTGATGATACAGTTTGTCTGCTGTTTTGGCAGCTACTGCCACCCCATGGTTTTCCATAATGGATGAATGCTGCAGAGCTCTAATACGTTGTGTTTCTCCAGAAACCTCTCGTAGGTCAGAGAGAAGACAATGAATATTCATTTTGGCCTACTCCCTCCTTCTCTGTGTCCCCTTTTCAGAAAAATCCGCTCTGCAAAGAAAAGCAGGTATGACATGAGTAGCATTGCTTTGGTTTAGGATGGGTGGGTTCTTTCCACTGGATTTACATAATTGAATATTAATTTTGGCCCCTGGGAGTTTTCACTAACTGATTATATCTGCTTTGGCAGGGTATATTTTTATTTTTTTTTTTTTTTTTA
>KL282300.1:13157-29137 GCA_000699545.1 Podiceps cristatus
AAAAAAACCCCTCTGAATCAAACTCTCATGTCTTATCTGTATTCAAAATAAATCATAAGAAAGTATCGACAGAAAAAAGTTGATGCCATATAGGAAAAAAATCCCTATATATGTTCTAGTGCTTCCTTTTCCCTTAAAGGAAAAAATTTGTCAAGTGAAGGGAATTTGGTGCTGCAGTGTGACAGAAAGTAAAAGGATTGTGTTATATACAGCAAAAGGAATGCATTTTCCACTGCTTAAAAGCCCGGAATTTCCGTTTCATGGGAAGGGAGGAACACACAGTTAAAACTAAAAGACCTCAAACCAAAACCTAGTCTGGCAAAACTGATTGTGCTCATCTTTCATTCCTATTTCTAATTGGTTCAACATTGTTGATTTGTGTAAGGTATTAATTGTATAAAATCTTTCTTTAATAAATAGAAATCGTGTTCAGTAGAGAGTCTAAAGGAGATATCCACCCACATACTTGATATTCGTTGCATTTTGCTTTAGATTTTTTGCCTTGTTCAATAATCACTGTTATGGTTATTGACATTAATTTTTACTCTTATCCCATTCGTTATTATTGTGTTATTAATAATAGTCATAAATAAAAATCATGAGGCAAATCCTGGTACCTGTCTCAAATTAGAATTTATTAAAATAAATGTTCATCTAATCCAAGACACGTGAATGAAAACACAATAAAATCTTGTCAGAGAACTCATTTAATCCAAGGCTAAGGAAGCCTGATGATTAATACCATGATAAAGCCATAGGAATGAATGAATATCTGATAGGATACCTGATAGAAATGAATGATCATTGCTACATATGAGAGAAGATACCTTACCCTCAGGAAAACAGGAAATGAAAGAGTGATAAAGCAAGTAAGGTATTTCATATCATATCAATGAAACATTTAATTTAACTTAAAACTTTAAAAACAAATTTTATAAAAGGAAAAAGAAACCAAAAATCATTTTTGAGCTAATAACTGTATCAAACAGGCATTTTATCTTTTAAAAGTGCCAAAATTCTTCAGGTTCTCCATCTCTGTTGTTTCTTTGTGTTTGATGTGTCTGCATCACTTCCTTAACCTCTGGCACAGTTGGACACCGGAGGGCGCAGGGAAAGGCTTTTGTCTTGTGGGGCATCTTGGATTTTGACATATGCCATTCTTTTGCCTGTAATAGAGGAGGAAATTCTTGAAATACAAGGAGAATCTCTCTTTTTTTTTTTTTTTTTTTTTTTTTTCTTCTCCACATCAGTTCTTGTCTCTGCAGTTCTACTAGGTTTTTCACTTGCCATGTGAAGGGTAGTGCCTTTGTGTGAAGAGCTCTACTGCTAGACAGGAAATCAAAGTACTGTTTCGTTTCAGGGGGAGATGACTGTATTTCAGATTAAAATTCAGAGAAAATAGATCTGCAAAGAAAAACGTAGGAGCAAGTTTTAAGCTTCCTTGGAGAATCGTACAATATGCAAATTTATTCTTCAAGAATCTGTGAATCTTTCAGATAAGTTCAGGTTTCCAAGTGTCTTGCTAGACCTGTTTGAGACTCAGAGATGCATTCTGACATGTGGTAGATGTAGTTTTCTTACTCCTTAACATCTAATATTTCTGCCATATGCTTCAAATGTTTATAAAGCTTTATTGCTACTAAGCTGACTATGCAATAGCAATAATTTCAGGGTTAAGAGGGGAGAGGAAGCAACAGTTATTACTTCAGGGCAACACTCTTTAATTGCTATATCATAAATTCATCTTATTGTCTCTGCTTACTGAAAATCGTCTGTGGTGTCTTTTCCCAAACTGGCCTTTTGAAGTTTGAATGACAGCATTAGGTATTTCCTGATATCGTCAGAAAATATTTGAAATTTTATTTATGTATTCCTTATTTCATGCTAAGAATATAAAATATTTCATTACTAAGAATATTAAAAAAAAATAGAGCTTTTACATATTTTATTTTTCTTTATTCAACAAGGTTGCATCATGGAATGAAACAAATAAAACAACCAACCCATGTCTCTAGCAAGGGTGTAGGATTGGAGACCTTGTAATAAAGTATTGGTTACTGATAAGGTTCTTAGAATTTCTAGGCAAAGCAAACCAAGTTATCCCAAGAGTACTGACTCTTGGAAACTGAGAAATCAAAATAAATAGCTAATAAAAATTAAATATTTCTGCTCCCTTGGTCTACTACTGCTAGAGTCAGCTATTTATCTATAATTAGAATTAATGTAGCTCAGTTCTATTACTTTTACTTGTACTTAAATCAATAAAGCTTTTTGCCTCTGAGTATGTTTAGACTATAAACTATGCCTAAATCTTCTTTTATAGTAACAGTCAGCCTAGAAAAGAAGAAAAATGGTAGAGTGGAAATGAAAAGAATTTTGTATGAAAACTCAGGCTAAAATAATGATCTTCTAGTATTCAGAATACTTTATAAAATTAGTCAGTATACCATGTCACTGCAAGAACAACTGAATCCAGACAGGAATTCAGTTAGGGATGATCCTAAACTATTTAGGAATGATAACATTGCATTTAAATATGTGACATAGCCAACCCTAGCTTTAAAATACTTGGCTTACATGCAGTTTACGTGCATGAGGCTCTCTGTGGCTGCAAAACCGTGTCAGGGCATTGATAATAAATACTGAGCTTTAGGCTGCTATGGCAACAATGGTAGCAGTACAGGAGTCAGCTAATTTTAGCCTAGCTTGGGTATGTCTAGAAAGATTGCAGTTACACTATCGCCTATAGTAAAAACATAATCTTAGATCACTTCAGCATCTTGAAATATGAGGCAAATCCTGAACACCCAAAAGTGATATTTAGAAGTATGTGATGTGCGTATATTTGAGCAACTTCAAACTTTTTTTCTTTTTGCTTTATATTCTAAGATGCATCGCAGTAATCAAATATGAGGCTTAAAAAAAAAAAAAAAAAAAAAAAAATTGACCTCCATGACGAGAATATATACCTGAGGCAAAACCAAGCTTCTTGCGATTTCTTTCAGTATTTAGTAGACTGAAAATAAAATAATCTCATTTACAAGAATCTTAATGTCTATACTTTTTCCTCTGGGAATCAATAAAATTTTAGAAATTGGTATAATTTTCATAGGCAATAGTAATGACATGAAGATGGGAATGGAGCATCTAATTTCTACACCAGTGGGGAATAACATAGCGTAGTGATGGAAGTCACCTTGAATTACAACAGATACATGTCACAGACTTCTCTGGTTTGGGCAGAATGACAAAATACCTTTTCCTGAAAGATTTCTTAAGGCCTTTAGCAGTCAGCTTTCACTTTCCCTGTATCGCTGATGGCACACTGAAATTAGAATTTGGTTATAGACTAATATTAGTAAACTGTTTTACCGAGAATGAATACTATCAGGATGCTTAAGGAAATGAATTAGAGAATTGAGCTGGACACCATCAGCTGCTGTAGATTTTGAAATACAATATCTGCTGAAGACACATACACTGACACAGGTAAGAAAAATATTTTATTGATTTTTTTTTTTTTTAAATTGATGGACTAATTTAACAAAATGTGCTTGCAAATCTGAGTCATCTCAGTGGTTTTGATGAGATATTTATGCTTCCCATTTTAGAAGGTGCTTCAGAAACTTTTAGATTGAGCGGTCTAAAATGTTTACTTGCCTGACACTGCTTCCATTATCAAAGCATGGCTCACTTTAATTTAAACAAAAGTTTGCCTTGATCTGACAGCTGAAAATAGGAGTGACTCCCTTGCCAACAACTTAGCTAAATATTCTCACTTTACATGCCTTATTATTCTAGCTCTACACGCTTTATTACCATTTCATCCTGGGTTAGCGAAGTGACGTTATTGTGTAAGCTACTTTGTTCACAAGGAGTTGCCTTTTAAAGAGGACTTATTTTAATGTTTTCTAATAAACACAAAACCAAAATCAGCGCTACTTGATGGTTACAAAGGCAAGAAAAAATGGCTTGATTTACAAAAGGGTTAAATCAAAGCATTGCCTATGTACATGCATGCATTTTCAGACATGACTTCCACAGCTTGGAGAATATGGTCCAGCATGGTGCGTCCTAAAGGGCTCAAGTGACAATTGCTGATAAACTGCACATTGTTAGAGCAGAGAATGTAATTATGTCCATGATTACAGCACAAATACAGGAAGAGTTTCTCCTCCTTATAGTAACAACAGTGGGATTGCCATATTATCATTTAGGTGATGTTTTTCCCCCTTTATTTCTGTCTGTTACATAAGAAGGCTGTTCCAGCGTGGGAATCCATTTTTTAGCCTCTGAGGTAGACCTTGACTAACCGCTTTCAGAACTATAACATTAGTTGAGTTCTGGGGCACTGGCTCTGGTAACACAGGCTCTCTCTTTCAGGATTGGTGTTTGTTCCCATTTTACCCTGCAGTGAGAGTGGGAAGTGAGTCTGTATGCAAGAAATGAGGAGAGGAAAGTTGTGTTGCTCAGAAAGGGGAACAAATATCATTTGTTTCTTGGTTGTTTTTTTGTTTTTTTGTTTTTTTTAACAAGGTGTTTGTTCTCTTCACCAAGCAGTTGTCTTGAAAATTTGGGGATGGTGCTGATATCTTTTTGATGATTATTTTGCTGATGTTACCTGAAAAATGTGGGTTAGTCATGGGTACCTAGCAGAGAAAAAAATGTTTTCGAAAAAAATCACTTGGCTCTAGTGCTGGTCAAAGAAAGAGTTTTGCAAATTGGGTAACAGAATGGTCACGAATCCAACTTTAGGACTAATGTAACTGAAATATATCTCGGAATTTGATGGAAGAAAACATGGAGGAGACAGAAGGTGACGTGAGTGTCACTACACAGAATGTAATTCTGAAGAGTGTACTGACTACTGAAACTGTAAGTGCCCAACAGACCATTACATTAGAAGGTAAAATGTATTCTTGTCTCAAAATTAACTTAAAAGCTACTGACGTGCCTATGAAGCTTTCACTGCAGAATTAAAAAATCCAAACTGATCTTGTGTCAGCAAGATAACACATTAGGCATATTGGAACAATTCCTGAACTCAATTGTTCAGAAAGCAATGTGCACCAACAGGTTGCACGGAGAAGCCCCAGCACAGCAAAATGGCTTCAGCAGTTAGCAGAAAGTACGATCTGATATTTTCCTTAATATGCATACTTAGAGGATCTGTCGAAGCTATTAGGAAAAGAAATATTTACCTCTTTGGAGAGATGAGGTGGAAATACAGGCTGACCAAATTTTACGGAGCGTGGAGTAGTAGTAAGGTCTGTGGCTACTCACCCAGAAATTGATAGGAGTTTTGCAAATAGGTTAGCACAAGCAGCTACTGACTTTGGAGACATAAGCAAGAAATGAAAAGATGAAGTATGCCTGGCAGACTATGAAAGAAACCTCTGAGATGTAAACCTGGCATGTGTTCAGATGTTTTTCTGTACAAACTTGCACAAGGTCACTTCTCTGTATCCTGTCTCCCTCATTTGTAAATTAAGAATAATACCTGCCTGCCTTGGATTACTTATGCTAAAGATTAATTAAAATTCATAAAAGCACTTTCAGAATTTAATGTTGCGAAAATGCTAGAAGATGATTTGTAATTTTGATAAGAGGAGACCTGTGATGAATAGTAAGAGGAAACACCTCATACCAGACAGCTAATGTAGTTACAAGAACTGTCAAAGTTTTGGTCAGTCTTTGTGATGGACTGCTTTCCTGAATCTTGTATCTGTTTTTTCTGAAGGATGGAAGTTTCAAGAATTATTATTCCTTATTTTTTCTTCAAACAAAGCTGTTAACTGTACAACAAAACATGCACACTATGGAGATTTTAATGAGAGGCTTATTTTCATACTGTAGAAGTCTAATTACGGCTTTAAATCATAGGTTGGCTCAAAGAACAAGCAAATTATAATATGGGAAAATGACCATCAATTACAGTGGAAAAGGAGACTCCGTTTTCCTTAAGTACTCTAACTTGAATGGGCTGCTGTCACAGGGGAACTTCCTTTGCGGACATTGTGGCTGTTTTCTAATCAGGAAAGAGGAAGAGGAGACTGACTCCTTAAGTATTTTTCCATATACTGTTTTCTGGTACAGGTGCCAATTGTAGTCTGGCCTTACATTTTTGCTCCCAATGGAAAATGTAAGTCATGTTTGTAATTCAAGTTGTTGCTAGGGAGTTTTGCATTACGCTCATTGCAAATATGACTGTAAGGTCTGGGTAAGAGCCTCTTCACCTTCTTTGATGCCTTGTGACATGACCTGGTGGACTTATATAGGTGCTTGAAATGGCTTCTTCTCTAACCACTCACAGAAAGTGTCAAGGCATTTTGGTGAAAAAAATAAAAATGAGATTCATTGAATAGATCTAGGAATATTCCAATGATAGCACTGCCTGCCAAATTCTTGTGGTCACCTAGATACTAAACCTTGCAGACTCAATGAAAGAAGGTAATGACTCTTCATAAATGCAGTACATTCATAAAGCCACCTGTGATGGTTCTCAATGCACATCTGGTAAATTCTACTTTATTTTCAAGCAGAATATCTAATGAAAATATTGAAAGATTTTATTAGAACATAATTTAAATTTCTCAGAAACATTAATTAGATTATTTGAGGCTATTGCAGAGTATCTATGCATATATCATTTTCAGATAATACTGCTGAATCAAATCTATTTTTTAAAAGAAAAACTGAAGAATCCATTCAGGGTTTACTAAGTGATCTGCTCTGTAGTGCTTTTATTTTTAACAAAACTAATGAAAAAATAGTATCAGTTCTTGATTTTGAACAGAATCAATGCTTTATAATAGCATTTCAGCTTGCTTCCTTGCTGCATTTTCTCTTATATTTCCATGTAATTGTAGTGTGATGTAAATGTAATAATATCCTGAAATAAAAGAGAAATGGTAAAAAAAAAAATATAGTGAAAAGTCAGAAGTATTTTTCAGCAGTAAAAATGTTCTGTTAATTCATTTCAAATACCAAGTGATAGCACTTTCATTTGGAGGGTTAGTTGGAAGAATATTTGCGTTTATCATATCTGAAAGTCCTAGCTGTACTCTACTATCAGTTAAATTCATTTCCTTAGCTATAGATTTTCAAATTAAATTTAATACTAGTAATCTTTAAATTACATTAGAGGTTTTGCTGCTTGTTCTTTTATTCTAACAGGATTGTCATCATCAGAGTCATACTTAATAAAAATAAAAACATGCAAACATGGGTCACTGACAAATGAAAAAAAAATTTATTAAGACTTTTAATGAATAGTCAATAGTTATCATCAGCCACACATTTAATTTCCATTTTAATCTTATTTTATAGCTTTTTCTTCCAGTGGAGAATACCCACACATGTGTGTGTGCTGCTTCTTTTATTGTTAATTCAGCGGTACAACAAACATTCATTTCCAAAGGCTACTTTCCTTAAAAGGAGTTCTAAATTTTGTAATAAATGGCTACTTCCTCGGTAAGCCTTTAAAGTAACCCAGACATGGAACTGATACCTTTTACACTCCCTACATCTAACATATGCACCAATCACTCATTTCTAGGCATGCTACCAATTCAGAGATAGCTGAAGGGAACATTTACAAATGGTGGTCAAGTGAGTTTTGAAGAGAGTCTTTGCACTCTCTATGGCATACATGCTTTGTAAAGTGCTTTCACGTGAAAACTGCTAGTAGGCAGATGTTTGTGTCACAGAAGGTTGAGAAAAATTAAGAATCTGTCACATAAAAGAGGAAACAAATTCCAAGAAACATCCTACCTTTCTATATATTGAGTAAAAATATAGATATTACTGTGAAGTGTTCTTGCTGATTTCAAACAGATAAGTACATATCATACATACATGTGTATGAATTCCAAAATAGACTTCAAGCGTGACAGCTAGAATTTGAACTTGATAGGTTTTTAGACTGAAGACATTAAGCTGAAATTAATACTTGGCTTGATCCTGCAAACTAAGATTTAAAACAGAGCAGTCACATGGATCTCAGAGCTTGTGTATGCAGAATGCCACGTTTCTTGTTCCATAATTTATTTATAATTAATTAATTACAATGATTGAATGTGTATTTTCCTGAATATTTTGGCTCAATTACCTTCATTACTATTGTTGAATAGAATGGACCTCTGTACAGATGTAGAAATTTCCATTTTCTCTTCCACTCTAAGTAGAAACTATTTTTTCTTGTTTTATGTGGAAAAAATGCGTTCCCCTATTTTTCAAGTAAACAGTCTTTCATTAAAACTTGATTTTTCTGTGAAGTCTCATGCAAATCTGTTAATTAGTTTCTGAGTTCCAGTCAATTAAATACTGGCCTAAAATAGTTCCTATTTGGAGTCTCATGGCATTTTGGGCCTCTGTGGTGTTAGTGTTAGACTATGAAGAAAGTCAAAAACTACAGAGCAAGCATTAGTTAGTCTCTTTGGGTTACGTAATTATTTAGTTACCTACCAAAAGAGGAAAAATGCTTGCTAAAAGAGAAAGCTTTGCAACAGCTGTGTGGTGTAGCACGTGTCCCGCTAGTTCTAGCACTGCAATAATAATAAAAACAGATATACGCTATTCTTAATGTTGAAATCGATCTATTGGGGGGGAGGGGAGAGGGTAGTATAATCGTTAATACTGCATAGGTTTTATTTTTGCAAATACAGTCTAAGGTATTTTTGTAACTTACTGTGTCTGCACTTTTCCCTTAGTACAAGGTATGGCATTAATTTTACTCAGTTTGCATCAGTTTAACATTGGAGTAATCAATTGTATTGATTACAGTAGATTAACTGATGTATTTGTAGATGAAAGAAGGTATAGCTGAGAGTGTCTCAATAACAGAAGGCGAGGACCTTACTCTGTTGTAGTATATTCAAGGAAAGAGGAAAATAGGCTGCGGACAGACAAAAAGCTTTCTATTGTACTTTGTATTGGGAAACAATGATTTTATGACTTAAAATATGAACACAATCATTGGTAGTTGTTACATTGCCCAAACTCTGCAAATTGTATTGCATTGATCGACATTTTTGTGGGGGGAGGTGTTTGGGTGTTTCTTCTTGCAGTCTGTGTTGGAAAGATGTTAGTATTATCATCCACTATCATTGTGGTCTACTATAATTACTGTTATACCTGTTACTATGTTTTCTTCTTATTTAAAAAATAAGAAATATACAACACATTTTGAAAATACTGATTCTCATCTCTCTTGTAATAGAAACCAGGAATAACTAAGCTTAAGAGAGTGTAGTTACATTGATGAAGAATGTTACGGGGAAGGAAATTCAGCTTGTTGAAATTTTGCCCAGTTTTTATTGAATATACAACTTCTGCATCTATGTTAGAAAATAAATTTTTCTCTGCCCTAGTGAGAGCTATGCATTTTTTGATCATGGCAAGGAAGAGGTTTAGAATCAGTGGTTTTGCCTTCTACTTCTTCTTTCAAAGCTTAGGTGAACTGAATTCACACTATCATGAATGCAGGCAGAGTTGTTCAGGGTTTAACATTATTGGCTAATACCTTTTAAATAAAATGGAGACTTCACTTTGCTATACATTTGCATAGTGTCTGGCTTTATTTTGCTTTTCTTTTTTAAAAAATCCTCCTCCTGCCTAGCTTATTCACAAAATCAAGATACCAGCTTAGGAACTTCAATGGCTGAAAAGCTGCTCCCTGAGCACAAAAGCTAATGAGTTCTGGTTTCCTGCAGTTCTGTGTCCTTTCTCCTTTCATCACTGCTGCAATACCTCTAGTTCCCCCTGCATAGTACTGTTCCCTTTCTTCTATTTCTCCTAGCTCCTGATGGTCTACAAGCAGCATGGGCTGTAACTCGTTGCAAGACAAGTGCTGAGGGCCATCTGGTAGGCTTAACAGAGCACGTAAGTCTTGAACTGTTTAATTGAATGTGATTGGAATCTAATTCGCTACCAGAAATTAACTTGCAAAACTCAGACAATGCTTTGGAAAAGGAGAATCTGAATAAAAGTTGTGAGTTTGTTTCAAGATATAGAGATGTCCAACTCAGAAATGGAGTTTGGGATTCAGACCCTGAAAAATAGTTGAGATGTGAACAAAGTTGGGAGTCACCTAGCTTGAGGAGTTCAGTTCTGCGAACCAAGTTAACATATTTCATGAATTAATTTGTTAGAAACCACATATGTATTTAGTGTAGTTACTATTTAAATCCCAGCCATGTTGCATCACTCTTTTGTCCTTGTTAATCAATGTATGCAAGTAATTGTTTTTCAGTTTTCATATTCTCAGCTCATGCAAAACACATGAAGCTCTTCAGCTGCCATTCTCCTTTTTCAACCTCTTACAAATATGAAAATCTAATCTGATTTATTTTAATGTTCTTGCATGTATTTTTTTTATTTTCAAAACAGGTGCCCTTTATTTTTGACATGTCTTTTTATGAATGAATTAGAATTTCCTGATGAAATAGCTTGATACACTGCTATGGAGAACTGCAAATCAAATACTATAAGTAGTTCAATTGTTTTTCACATGCTTCTGTTATTGTCTCCCAGCTTGTATCTTGCATTGCTTTCTTCTTGTTGCTGTTATTTAAAATATTTTGCCTCCTTTCACTTGCTGTGATACAGTGATTAAATATTCCAATCAATGTATTACCAGTTATTTAGGAAAACATCTGGTCTAAACAAAAAAATAATTTGCTTAGTTTCATTCTTGATGTTATTACTGATGGTTTGAAATTTCTTGCACTATAGCAATAACACGACAATAAGAGTACTGGCCATATAGCCTAAATTCCATAAATTCTTACATTTAAGTTTAGAGACGGGAGTAAGAAAACTCTGCTGAAAGTTCCTCGTATAGTTTCATTTTGTTATCTTTAAGTTGTCTTCTGAGAATAACTATTATATATCTTATGAAAGCCTACATGGCAGGACTGCATTATTATACCGAGCTCCACAGTCTTTGCAGTAGATCAGTGGAACCAGACTGGAACAGGTGTCTTTAGACTGAAGTTGGCTACTTCTCTCTGAAGAGCTGATAAGCATACGTGCTTAATATAAACGGGTTTATTTATCAGATGAACACTCATATCAGCATCTGTTTTCATATGAAAATTTGACTTTGTCCTTTTTACAGTATTCCTTGTGTCGTCCCTTGATGGTGTGTTGTTCAGGGAAATTAAAAAAAAACGTGGGTATGTTACAGTCCCGCTAACACATTTTAAAAAAAACCTTGGCAGGTACTTTCAACCAATGAGGAGCTAGAGGACAACTGAATTCCGGGGGTTTGGGGTAGGACATCCTAACGGGAGCTTAGGGAACCTGAGTGACTACCCCAGCATTTTTTCGTGTGATTTGAACACAAGCCATTTATATTTATTTGTATTGCCTACTTAAAGACACAGGGGTACAGTTTGGTTGAGAGGCTGATTAGTCACCTGCAATATATAGTTAACAAGAAATCAGTATTACTAGACTCCAAAAATCTTGGCCATGTACTTGAATATGCCAGGAAAAATGTTTCCCATTCCTTAGAATGGATTCTTACATTTAAACCTGTTTTGGATGTGCCCATTACTATTGCATGTGCAATTCTTGCTATTTTATTGCTACTGCAGTGTAATTTAGCATTCAGATTTTGAGTTTATATACCATCTAAAGCAGTCATTGTAAGAGATGTAAATATTCAGTTTAATGCTATGCTTCTACTTACTTAGAAGCAAGTAGAAATTGTCGCTCATGTTATAATACCCATACCTTTTGTCATCTCTTTAGATCCTAAAACGGGAAGCATTTTATTTCACCAATTCCTTTAAATGTATTACTGTAATTGAAGAGGGATTGCTTACCTATTTCATAATAAGAGCACACTCTGGGAAGAAATGGAGAGGCTGAAGGTTTAAAAACAAGCATGCAAATGACAAAGACTGCAAAGGAACAGTATGGAAAATTATTTTATTTGTTAGAAATGAGTTTAGATTACCTGCTTTCTGGGATGGGTAGAATTCAGAATTTTATTTTTAAAAAGTCTAATGTTGGTTTCTGCTGCATTTTTATTCCTACCATTTTTATCTAGATGACTCACATGAAATAATTATTTAATATTTAGTATTAGACATTTTTTTCCAACGATTTAAATAAGATGTTTTTAATGGCTAGGTATGTGATTTAGTTCCCGGTACTGATTCAAGCTGATCTCTCATGTCAGGACCCATGTCAATACTGATTTATGTGACGATATACTATTTGCTGCTAAAATTAAGGTCTTTTGGAGCTAATGGAGGACCTTAATGAATTTGCCGAAGTCTAGATTAAGCTTTCTGGAGGGCAAACCATGGCTTTGTGCACTTTTACTGTAATTATGATCTTTAGCAAAATATTAGTATTAATATAATTAGGCTAACATAGCCCATATTTAGTTAATTTCACATATTGATTGAAGTTAATATCTTCAATCACTTTAGTTACTGAGATTAATTTAAATAATACACTTACAATGTTTTGTATATGCATAAATGTGTATTTGCAGGATTGCAAACAGCCACATTACCTATAAAAATCTAAAGAATTTACTGCTATTCAGAAGGTATAAAGTAACTTTTTAATGATAACCCATTGCAATGACAAATAAACATGGATTAGGTCCTGCAACCCATACAATAAAACCTAGCTAATGAGCAAGTGACAGCTGAAGAGCTCACCTATAGTGGAAGACACTGATTTGGGACAGACAGACAGGTCTCAGAAATGTAAATGTTCCAGGAGCTAGTTTGAAACAGGCACAGCAGAAAATTACTTTCTACTTCTTTTACAGTTCAGATGGGTGCTATTAATTCAAAGCAATATGCTATACTTGAATTCCTTTCCTGTTAACGGTTCTGTCAAGACTCAGATAATCCTCTGGGAGGTATCCATTATTTTTCTGAGAGAAACCTGACAGTGTTCCTACTACGAACAGCAAATATTCTATTGTATAAATTGAAACTTTTGTAAATTTTGTCTGGCAGCAAAAAGTGATTAATGTAACAACAGTAATATTTACCAAACTCTGCCAATTTATGAATATATTAACGGAATTCAGTAGCATCCTCAATTTTAGATGACAATCTTCTTATATTTTTTGGTATTAAATAATTCTTTGTACAGAGGTAGCTCATGTAACAAGATTCTTTTCATTGATGCATCAAACTGGTATCATTAGAGTTTTTGTGGATTATGCCAATGCCATTGAGCAGGGAGGCAAAAGAAGCTCTCTTAAACAAAAGTTTAAATATGGGATAAAGCCCTGGAGGGGAGAAGGGCTCAAGAAAGCTGGTTAATGGCCAAGGATCACCTCCTCCAAGCTCAGGGGTGATGCATCCCAATGAAGAGGAAGAAAATTTTACATGTTCATAAATTTTGGATAAGTGTACACTTATGTATATTCAGATATAAAATAAAAGCAACTGATTAATCATGACATAATTGATATAACTCCTTGTTCATTAGGTTAAAGTCTCTGGAAGAATACAGATACCTTATACTCAGCATGATAATGTGATTTGATTGTCTTGATTCTAGAAATAAAATGCTGAGAGAATGAAAATAGTAAAATTCTTTACTACTCTCCCAGTTCTTCATACCTTAAGGCATAATCTAAAACAAAGGAAGTCACAGACAAAAAGTGAATGTGAGTACCTTTTTATCACATTATTTATTTATCTTATGAATTCATGCAGAACTGAAGGAAATGGTACACAGCTTTTGTCTCTTGATTTTAGTAAGGATCTTCTTGGACTGTTGTTTGGACACCTCATTGAACACATGAATACAATTGACTTGTGAGATACCATGGAGAACTGATGTTATCATTTAAATTTTTGATTTATGAATATCCAAGATATAAAACAAAATGAAATTAGTTTTTCTATGAAGACAGTCACCCTTTGCTGTTATCTTTTATTATACTATTGCATAATGTGATTATTAACCATTTCCTCTTGAATTCATTGAATTCTAACTTTTAATTTTATGAGTGTTCTGCAATACTCCTTTCATTTAGTAGTTTTAGGATTTTTTTCTTTTTAGGGGGTTCAATAAGACATGATGAAGCTTTGAAAGCTGTAACATTTTTTACTCTTTGTTTTCAATAACTAAATATTCTTTTTTTATCCACATCTTGTGCAAAAACTACTCTGATTATTTATTTTAAATTTGTATCTCAGTTACTGAACAAAACAAGGCTGCCAACAGCATGTTTTACAGGATATGGACATCAATTTATTTAAAATGCTTTCTAAAATAAATTGAAATGCACTGTACTATAATTTAAGTGTGCTTCTGTGTGGTTACTCAGGAAGCTGTTAATAAAAAAAAAAAAAAAAAAAAAAATATGTAATTTTACTGATACCTGCGGGAAAATCTAGAATAGCGGTCATTCATATTGAATTTATATCAACTTTATGAGGTTTTTGTCATCTTGACACATTTATGGAGCTGTTAAATTTTTGCTGCCTGGGGGATATAATGTACTTCATATGACCCCACTTATTAAATCGGGACCATGCAAGTAACATTGATGACACGTTTTTCAAGAATAAAACAGAGCCAAGACTTCTTTACTTCTAGAGGAAGGACATATTTGACAGAGAAATAGGTAGGAGAAAAGGTATTATGATCTATATCAAGAAGATACCTGAAAAAGGAAAGAATGAGAAAAATGTGGGCATTTAATCAAGTAGCTCACAAAACTCCTCCTGCATGGGTGTTCATGGGTGATAAAACCAGGTATGACTCATGCTATGATAGCCTAAAAGATTTCCATCATCCTAACGTTAAATCTCAGTGGACAAACAACACAGAATTTTATATACATTTCAAATTTCCATCTTAATGTACTTTATAGAAGTTATATTTTCTATATGAATATGCAAGTGAACATGTTATATTGAGGCCTTAAATTACTATTGTGTTATCACTGCCACTGCCTCAGAATTCTGATACAATTTTTTTTAAGACTAATTTATTTATGTTGGAACCAGATCCAATAACCAAAAATGTCAGTATCTACTGCAGTTCAGAGAGATCAAATTTTGAATTATTCTATCTAGAATAATTCTAAATTAGGATTCCATATCATTGATCAGGAATATGTCAAGCTCACCAATAATCAATTGATTAGGAAGAAAGTGGTGTGTTTCTATATCTCTGAGCTTTGTACTTTACTCTTCACACTCACTGAAAAACATCAAGTCATTTTAAAAAAAATTAATACGTCCATATTTATGCCTTCATATTCTCTAGAACACATAGTATTTTTAGCTAAAATTTTGTGTCAGAAGGGGACACTTCAACTTCTTTAAATATTTAAGAAGTTGTATAACACAGACATTTTGGATAGATTCAAGTTAAGAGTAATACTAATAATATCATTGTTGGAAATTTTTTCTTGTATTATACCAATCTAAATGGCTTTATATTTGAAATTTTAGAGATAATTTATGGGTTTGTTTTCCCCAGTACATTTTTTTTTTTTTTTCTGTGGCAAGGCACATTCTTCTGGTAGGAAAATGCATTCTCTGTGTCACAGCCAAAATCTTTCTATTTTCACTAGGCACTAACTGCATGGTTGTGCACAGATTGCTGAAAATCTCAGTAGGAAACATTGGTACCATAGCTATTTAGCTTCAGTTAGGGAAATCTGGTGGTAAATACTCCCATTTCTAAACATAGCACTATACAGTATTTACTGAACCAAATCATAGCCATGCAGATTCCTAACTTTTGCTTTGTAATGTCCAGAGTCCTGACTTTTTACGTTTTGTTTTATGTAAAGCTACCAACACCTTGATGGTTCTCTGATATTAACATTGTGAACCTTTTTACCTTACAAAACTGGTAAAGAAGTTTTATAAGTATGTGTGTTCTGGTGATCATTCATTGCATATTGTTGCTGCTGGAATGAAAAGTTCGGTGAGTATAGCCTCTTGTTATATTTTTTATTTTATATTTTATTTCTT
>JMFS01109107.1:0-19734 GCA_000699545.1 Podiceps cristatus
GGAGACAAAACCAGCTCCGGCCGGGCTGACATGAGGACGCGCAGGCATGGTGTGGTGCGGAGGGCGGTAGGTGGCCCATCGTTTCTGGCGATTGCGTTATCACCTGGCCCGGTCAGTTCCTAGCACAATGTCTGGCAGTTGTTTTGGCCTACCAGGTCCTTCATTTTTTCACCAGGATTGTTTGGCTCCAGTTTAATGATTTCCTCCATGAACCCTGAGCTGGCAGACAGGAATAAAGGTCATGTTCCTTGGCAGGCTCTGCGGGCATCTTCTCAAAGCTCTGCATCACGCCTCGCTGCTGCGTCGCAACACAAATCACTGTGATGGATCTGCGGCAAGAGACTGGGAGAGGAGCGGTGTGTTCCCCGTTCAGCTAACCGATTCCTCCGCTAGATCAGAAATAGATACTCAGGTGACCAGACCTAGATTAGGCTAAAATCAACTGCTGAATAAGTGCTTAGTCAGCAGCTCCTTACTTATCTCTTATGTCTGTGCTCTGGCTTCACCAAGCAGTAGTAGAACTGGGCACTCCGAGTAAAGGAGAAATCACTGAAGCAGAAGGCTCAAATATACAAAGCTAAGGTGTTTTCCTCCACATGTCTGTGAGTCACAGAATAGAGGTGGTCAGAAGAAGCATCAGAGAGCTCCTTTTATTAGAAATCGCACTCCAGATTCTCCATGCTATCAAAGTGATAGCAGAGTAATACTCCCTAAATTAATTGGTGAGCTTGAAGCAATACACAGAGGTGTTCACAGCTAAATAAGAGAAAAAGCTGAGCTGTGCTGGATGTCGTGGCTCATCACTTTGATGTTTCACTTGTTTGTATCACGTGCATCTGATTTACAGAGCAAAGTGAAAATCAGGATGGATGTTTTCAGCTCCTTTCCCTCCCCTCTTCTGTCTTCAGCAAAGCATGATGAAAGTGTTAGCGTTTGGGGCAGAACCGTCAACTGAACAAATATGTTAATATGCAGGTGAAGAGGCAGCGGTTGATATTTCTAGAGAGCTCTGAAGGGTGAGAAGCTTTTCCAATGATAAAACTTGGGCAGGCGGATTTTTTAATTGAGAAAGGCATAGAACTGTCAAGATCTTAACTCCTGGTCATTGGTTGCCACAGGATATGTGTCACTCTTGAAGTTACCCCCTCCATCCTCATTCTGCAACACCAGTAAGGCAGCAGTGGTTAAAAAAAACGACTGTATTCCCAAATTTTCTTCCAATATTAAGTTTAGATGGGGACTTGGGATTTCTCCTTTTAAATCTGTGCGTATGTTGTAAAGAATTGAATGAGGTGGCTTGGCTCCCGGGAACAGCTTTCAAATGCTGAAAATGGTGCAGCTCTGCAACAACGGGCTAAGGAGACCGAGTAGGAAATGCTGCCACTTGGGCCTCTTACGAATCAATTGGACAAATCATTTGAAACCACACAGCAGGGAACACTCCCACCCCGGCATACCCCGAGGCTGTGAAAACACCTAATTGACCGTATAAGCAAAATATTTTATGATGAAGCAGTATTCACGTTTATTCATATCCAGACTTGGTTCTTCCTCTTGAAAATGAATAAGAATACCAATGCCCACCCAGTTCTAGCGATGACTTTTTGTCATATCTGTATTTATGGAAGACTTAGGTTTTCTAGCGCATCACAAATATCAGATCCTGCTAGGTACATGTATTAAAAAATTCTCCGTAGCTATTTGAAAAGGGGAACCTGTGTTCTTGTTGAAGAGACATATAGTTAAAACACTGTATGTCAGATAGTTTGTTTTTGGAAAGTGTCTTGTTGCACTGAGCTGCTGTCAGTAGCAGTAGTGTTATTTGCCCTGAATTCTTACGGCATGGTAAGAGGAATTTTATTTACAGAAAGCCCTGGTCTCATGGGCAGTCCCTCCGGCTTCCAAATTCTGTAACAGCGCAGTCGGTTCTCCTAGGTCTACGAATACTGAGTGGAGCTGGTCTGATGCCGTCCCAGTAGTCTAGTACAATACCTGCAGAAGTCCATGAAAAAACAGACTTGCTGCAGGCAAAAGCAGAGCTGCCGTCTAACGTCAGCCAGACCTTCAGCGTGGTGTCGTGGCGGTGGGCGCGTTGGCCCTGAAGCACCCCGACGGTGCCCTCCAGACCCTCACCTCTCTTCTAGTGAGAAGGGAAATTTTCTGTTCTCTCCCCTCACCCCATTTTTAATCGTGTCTTTGCACGCGCTCTCTGTGTATATAGTTCAGATAATATTGGTAATGAGATGTCCAAAATGGAAAAGTGAAAAACTTTGTTTTGAAATTTCCCGGGTTTCTTCTTCACCTGAAATAAGTGTTGGGCTTGACACTGGCTTGCACAAAAAAAAAAAAAAGCTGTCTGTCCAAGAAGTTTCTTGTCACCAACAGTTTAATACAAAAACATTTAGCATCTCTGTGCAGCAGTTTCTGCATTTCTGAAAGCAAATAATGTACTTTAGTAAGCATTCGCTATCAAAAAGACTGCTTAAGTGAATTCAGATTCCTCAGTCAGAAAAAACTTTTACTATTACATGGATTTTCCATCTGGCCTCAAAAGTTTTGGTAACGCAAGGTTATGGTTTTCATATTCCTTCTTTCTCTCTGAGGAGGTTTTGCGCAAGCCATTCCTCTTCTGTATAGGCATAGCAGGTGCAAGATGGTTATTCGATTGAAATTCTAGTATATATGTATATTTAATTTTCAAGTTCTCCATTATTCTCTTTCCACTGCCTCACTGTAGCTCTGTAACTGATTTTCCTGTCAGCTCCATCGCTGCCTTGGACTTCCAGTAGAGGCATTTGCTCTCTTACACACAGCTATCAACTGCATTAAATACAGCACCCTTATGTCGACTTATCTGGTTGTACTTGTTGGAACAGCTCTGTGGCGTTCATTCAAGGGTGTAAGGAATTGCTTTTGCAATCATGGCTTGGCAGAGTGTAAACCGGGAAAGGATGCCCAGACGGGAATGAGTCTGTCTGTCAGAGTCATTTTCTTCTTGCTTTTAATGCAGAATTTATTTTGTCAGCTTCTCAAGGAAGTGGAACATACAGATGTTTGATACTTAGCTGGAAACTGAAATTCATTTACATTCCTGAGGTAAAAAGAAAATCAAACAAAGTCTGCTTCTCTCTTTACCATCCTCTGCATCTTCTGCTGCCCAAAGCCGGAGTCCAGTCAGGGAAGCAGGGTACCCCATTCTCCCAATAAAGTCACTTAAGACTGGATATGCAATGGAAATAAAATATTCTAGCTCTGTGGGGAAAAAAAAAAAAAAAAAAAAAAAAAAAAAAAACCAAACAAACCTTTGTGATATCTGAGAATAAAAAACTCCAGGATGGAAAACCACATTTCCTCTGATGCCTGTCTGGTTTCAGTGGCCACCATGTTCCTTGCTGATGCTTCGGGAAAGGTCCCGTTCCTGCCCGCAGGAGCCGCGAGGTGAAATCCACCTGGGCGGCTCTCGCCCCTGACACCCGCTCATGTTTTGTATACCTTCTGCTGGCCCCTTGCGCCAAAGTGATGGCAGCCTTAGTGAAGATATAGGACATAAATAACCAGATAGATGTTTCCTGCCTTCCCACCAGAGACACCCTCATCGAATCACCTCGGGGACTCTCTCCCTGTCTCTCACATTA
The DNA here is from genome assembly GCA_000699545.1 of Podiceps cristatus. Taxonomy (NCBI): domain Eukaryota; kingdom Metazoa; phylum Chordata; class Aves; order Podicipediformes; family Podicipedidae; genus Podiceps; species Podiceps cristatus. The sequence goes on from JMFS01109107.1 coordinate 3,636, forward strand.
TCTATTGCCTTTCACCCTACCTCTTGTCGTATCTTTCCAAGGATTATTAGCTCTCCCAGGCAAGGTCTAGCTACCTTTTTTCCCTTCTTGTAGGACACCTCGTGAGCTTTTGGGAGCCTTGCAGATAAATAGACAAGGTCAATGCTGCCCTGTTGCCTTCTCCATATAGACAGCAGGGCAGAGTGGGAGTCACTGTGTTTACAGTGCAACGCTTGTTGGGATGGCAGATGGGTCCTCTGGGTCTTTGCTAGATCTCTGCAACCTTCTCTGGGTTGTACGTACAGCTGAGCTACCGTTACGTGCCGCTCAAATAAATAAACCAGCCAGTATATCTTTGCTTAGGTATTTATAACCTCAGTCCAGCATTGGTGTATATTAGCAAACCAGTCTGACTCCTGGAAGTGGCAAGGCTTTTTATGAGCTGGTTCCCAGGCAGAAATGTTTCTGAGGGGGTAGGAAAGTGAAAAAGATGACGGTTCCTACAGGAAGAAGGGCTTGCTCGAAGTCGTGCTCCTTCAAACTGGTAGTGCAACGTCCAGTCCCATTAATTCCTGCTCGCAACTCTAAAATAAAACATTTCTTTGTTTGCTTCCTTCACCAGGGCCCAAGCTGCTGGTTGAAATTGATATAGTAAATCATAATATTAGGAAAAATATCCTGTTCCATATATACTTTTCTTTAATGACATATGATTAGGAACCAAATAGGAAAAAAAGATCGTATTTCCTATCCTTTATCTGCGAAGGTCTTCACTAAGTTTAAATGACTAACATTTCCATATGGACTCCAGCTGCTGAATACATAACTGAAATAGAGATAGAGGACATAAATAACCAGCAAGATCATTTTCTAAAATGCAAACCATTAACATCTAAAATTGGTCATGGGATAAAACCTGCATAGAGGAAAAAATAAAAAAAAAAAAAAGTAACACAGGAAGTTTCAAAAACAGATTTAAGAAACAAGTTCTCCTAATATTTGTCTGCTAGCGATTTTCCAGATAGGCAGCGCTGCAGGGGTTCACACGAGGCGGATGGGGCTCCTTGCTGCCATGCCTTCAGCAGAACGGTGGAGAACCCATCACGTACGAAGAGAGAAAGCTGCGAACTGGAGCACCGCTCTCTCAACGTTTGCTGGGAGAGCTCAGCAGCTTGCAACACACAATTCAAAGTTCAAATCAAGTAGGGGCACGGAGGCTTTGTCCGGAATGTTTTCGATTATCCTTTTGTGAAACCTAAATGCTTTCCAGATTTGGAGACTCCTGCCTTCAGAAGAGGACACCTAAGTAAATTCTAGCATTGTTAACAAGTAGCTTTCCACAGCATTAACCACGCAAATACAACTCCAGTTTGAACTAGGAGAAAGTATGGAGACACATTGGATTTATGAATATTTTATCTTAATTCCTTTTTAGTTATAGAATCCTTATATTGCCATATTCTATCATTGCAGATTTAGTGTTGAATGGTATAAAATCTTTGGATTTAAAGCTCTATAATGATTTTTCTAAAGCTATGGTATCACAGATGTATTATACCTTTCCAACATAACTGCTACATAACCTATGAAGCTGTATAAATCAGATTTTCACTCCCAGCTTTGACAAATGGAAAAATTCATCCTTTCTGCTGTCCTTTTTAAAAAGTAAATTTTTCAAATTAGTTTCATCCTTTCCCAAATCTAAGCATGGTTGGCCTATTTCAGAAAAGTTGTCGCTTAAACTTTTATGAGAGACTGATTCCAGTACCTATGTGGTAACTGACGCTTTAATTGTAACCACTACATAAAGCACTCAGGACATGCAAATAGCAGAAAAGTTTGTAAGTAAATGGGAAATGTAGTATTTGTCAGTGCTGCGAGGTAGTTGCCAAATGATAAATGACTTCAGACAACAGTGATTATGCTGTAGAAGAGAATTTATTTACTGTAGTGAGAGAGAGTTACATTTCCAAGGTCAATATTTTCCCTTATGCTCTGCACGGAACCTGAAGAAATCTTTCGTGCACGCCATGTAATTTAAAATCTGAAAGAAATGTTGACAGAAAGAAATGCATTTCTACTGCATGCTGGGTTTGCATGTCAGTTAATCTCTTTCAGCAGCACAAAGCATTACCTTGAGTGTCAGGTTAATTTTAGACCCTTCAGTCTTCAGTTAAGGAAATCTTCACTGTTTGCTTTTGGGTTTGACTTTTCATTAATTTACTTGGTCACTTGTTTGGAAACAAAATCAATACTTTTAAGGAAGAAGCTGACACACACAATTAACAAAGTGCCAAAAAAATAGATTGCTAACTACTGAAATGGCATACAGCTTTTTTGGAAGAAGAGACATGTGTGCCTTGGCTTTAAAGCATATTCTCCTGAACAAATTTTTCATCCAGAAGGAATGAACATCACTTCATAACTGGCAGATGCACGTCATGCTTATCTTTAAGAAGTTGCCTCTTCAGTACCACCACAGAAGAGCATTGTGCTGAGCGTGGCTGGGCGGATAGAAAGCTGTGAAAGCCCTTGGTGAAAGGTCGATAGATGCTTATCCTTGCGGTGACAGCCAGATTTATTAGTATCATATAGACAAACCTGGGGAAGCCTTCACCACCCATAGATCAAGAAGGGCAGCTCTGTTTTGCTCCCAGAGCAAGAAGGCTGAAGGTGGTGAAGCACTGGCCCAGCTGCCCAGAGAGGTGGCAGAAGCCCCATCCCTGGAAACACCCAAGGCCAGGCTGGACGGGGCTCTGAGCAGCCGGATCTGGTTGCAGATGTCCCTGCCCACTGCAGGGGGGGGGGCGAGATGGGCTCTAAAGGTCCCTTCCAACCCAAACTATTCTATGATAATAGGCTGAATTGTTGAATTCTGCTACGTGCTGAGCAAGGCCTTCCCTGTTGAGTAATTAGGAGAACGTGCAAAGAATATGTTTTTCTCAGTGAGATTAAGGGATTAGAGTCAATGGACACAGATGGACTTTCCAGCCACAGCAATCAGCCTGAGTCAGTCTTGCAAAACTGCAACGCAGTCATGTCTTCATGCCGGCGTTTTCATAACGCTCGGTGCAACCGCATTCCTCCTGGAGTGAAACCGCTCAGGTTTGGGACAGTTTTTGGTTGCAAAATAGTCACAGACCTTTCACTGAGAAAGCTGTTTCCCCGTGCCTCCCGGGCATGGCCTGTGCACTGTCAGCTCCAATGCAATGACAGACCACAGAAGCTGCTTTGAGGCCTGAAGAGAGATTGTCCCCGAGATACCTATTATCAGACTGATTCAGGGCACCGTGCACAACCTCCAGCTTCAGAAGTGACCAGGGTGGCATACATGGCATTCTCATGTACATATATATACACACATATATATACATATACGCAAACACGTGCTTACATATATACAAATATATTAGTTCTGGTTATTTAGCTGCTAATTTTATGATTAGCAAAGGACAATGCATTAAATGAACCCCTTGGGCAGGCACATTGTTTTTCGTGAAGTTATACCAGCAATAATTAGGGCCCCTGTTCGTTTCTCCCAGCTTCCCTATCTGATTAGGGACAGAAAAGAAGTCCCCAGCCCTATTAAGGATTCCAGCTGGGAAAAGAGTGAATTTCAGAGGCCATTCTTTTCTCAAACTTGGCTGTCTCCTCCTTAATTATTATAAACATATTAGTTACAGCAGTTTGTTTTGGAAGGTAAACAGAAATAAAACATTATGAAAAGTGATACAGTAGCAGAGACCACAACTATGTCTAACTCTTGTCTGTGGATTCCCATAAATGTCAGTATTTTCATTCGATGACTGCTGTTCTTACTGAAGTGGACAGTGCTGTTCCAGTAATTCATTATTTTCTCTCTTGTTCTCCTTTGAATATGAGCTACCTCCTACTGCTTGTGCATCTAGTCCAATACGGTGGATTGCTCACAGCGTCTGAAATACCCTCGCATCGAGATCAGAAAACAAACAAAATATTTCCCCTGGTCACAAGAAACCATGCTAGATAAGGATTTCCAAATAGAGCTTGTTTGTGCCACCTGGAAAGCAGCCTTTTCACTAGCATTGATTGACAGTGACAGCTTAAATCCGTCAAGATCCTACCCATCGCATTTGGTAGGCAGTAGAGTTGCCCGTGCCGTAGACACCCCAAATCTGGCGAGGCTGCTTCTGGGGTCTCCTTCAGCAGCACTGGCTCCGGCTCCTTTGGGAAAGGTGTATTCCCAGGGCTCGTGGCACCCTGGAACCTCACATTGAAATTGCCTGAGTGACTCCCCAACCTCAGCTACTGGAGCTGTCTCTGAGCATGAATTCAATTGCTCCTTGTGCGTTTTTAAAAGGACAGAGCCAGTTTGATTGACATCGGTTCAGTCTGTCTGTGTTTTTGGTATACAAGGCAGAAGTTTACTTATAAACGTAAGATTTAAAAAATATATTCCCATGATTAAGAAAAATCCACTGTGAAAAAGATAATTATCTTTCCCTTCAAGCTGTAATCAATGATAAACTCAGGAGCTCCAATATCAGTTCAATACAGTGTTAGTATTTCTAGGAACCTGTAGACTGAATTAACACCTCAAAAAACCAACACAGTCCAACTGGAAAAGAAGTCTAGGAATTTTTTTTTCATTTATACAGTACCTGCAAAGTTTGAAATTCATTCCTGTAACAATATGCAAAGAGTAGGGGAGCCTTATATTAACTAGGAGCAGTATCATATGTATACGTCACATCATGTCATGCCAAGAGACAGCTGGGAAGACAGTTACGTTGATCAATTGATCAGTCGATAGAAAGGCTGTACAAGCGCCTGACAGACTCTACCCTGTACCACCAAGTTTCAGTGCTGCCGTGCGTCTCCGTCCTTGCGCCGCTCTCAGGCAACCTCTGAGCGCGTTTGATGGAGTCGTGCAGTCAGCCCCGCGCACCCGTTCCTCCCGTTACCCCGGGGCATCTCTAACGGGGCGGATGTTTGCTTTCGTTCTTGGCGTGTGTCCCAAATGCACCCCTTTCATTTGCCAGAGCTGAGGAGCTATCGAGCTCCTTGGTAGCGCCTGACATTTGTTACAACTCCGTTCCATTTCGTATTTTCATTCCATTTAGTGTTTCTGAGGCATTTTCTTTCAAAAGCTGTAAGTTGTCTGCCTGCGCGCCTCTGGGGGACATACAGGTTTCATATCCATATGTTCAGATGGAAATAACATTTGAGTTGAAGATTCATAGTTTGGTCTATGACTTGCCGATTTGGCCTTTAAGATGTAGATTTTCAACAACCAAATCTTGTTTAAACTGGTAAAAGCAGCTGCTGCTCTGCCAATTTGTGACTTTATTTCCTTCTGGATATCCCCATTGGCTTGCACATTGCTGCCAAGGTATGTAAATTGACCTATAGGTATTCCCTTGCCCTCTAAAGTAATTCTTCAGCTGGGAGTTGCTGGGGCTCTCATTAGATTGACTTTAGAAAGCTGATGATGAATGCCATCTGTTTGTGATTATAAATAATTTGTTGTGATTACATGGTGAAACGTTACTTTTGTACCCTATAGCTGCTGCCACTATGTGATTACATGGTGAAACGTTACTTTTGTACCCTATAGCTGTTGCCACTGTGCAGTTGGTGTTCAAGGTTTCTCCCTGTTCAACACCCGTGCGTGCTCCTAGCCCTCCTTCTCTGCTACCAGCTTCTTGGAAAACATATGCAGCCACCCTAGCTGCATTTCTTCCATCTTGCTTAATTTAGGCTAGCGATATTAATAAGATGGTAGTCAAAATTATTCCAGTTGACTGGCAAAGTTTTTTGCTGATTTTTCTATTTTTTTTTTCTCCAACTTAAAAGAAAGCTAGGCAAGCAAGAGCAGAGAAAAAGAAGAGAATTAAAGGAAAACGTGTGTGTATTAGTCGGATGTGAACTAGATGTAGTGTTTGTGCGTCAGGCTGCATTTGTCTCCTCTGAGCATCCAACAGAAATGTTTTGGTGTCTTTTGTCTGCAAAATAGCCTTTCACCCACCGCCAGTGGGAAAAATACCAGTTTGTAGGCATGATTGTACCTACGATGGGACCAGCACAGGGGTAAACCAAAGAAGAAAAAATTTTCAGAAACAAAATACAATCCAAATAACTTTGGATTAACTTTTTCTCAATTGCTTTTCCCTTGTTACAATTAAAAAAAAAAAAAAAATAAAAATGGGGTTTTGTTGAGTTTTAATTTAATGTTTCATAAAAATGTAGCTGGAGAGGGATTTACTTGGCCTGAAGACTGAGACTACTTTCTGACCTTTCCCATATGGTCAGCTTGTGCATAAGAGTTGGTTTCCCATGCAAACTTTTGCTTTAGCAAGTGTTTCTAAACACTATATGGTGTTTCTAAAACACCGTGGTCTGCCCATACTGCTGCAGCGGTGTGTGGAAGGGTTGCATGTGACAAGTGGTCACGCACCAAAAACGTATATGTATGTGTTTTCTTTTTACTTTTTGTTCCTCCTCTTGTTGAACTGCCAAAGAGATGAATAAGAGCCCTAGATTCATTATCATTTCATTATCACAAGCCTTGTTTTAATACTGCTGCAATGTTTCCTATTACTCAACTCCTTCACTGAATAGTAAAATATTTTTCTTAATTGTCATCTTAGTACAAAGATGCCCAGGAACTTTTATCATTTTTCTTACACTTTCTGGGTATTTGCAGTTGCTGTGTAACTAAGGTAAGACAATCAAAATGAACCTATTTATTCAGAATATTTTCTGCCTAGTTGCATAGGTGTATGTATAGAAGTATATAATATAGAGTGAAATATGAAAGTTATATGTTCTACATCTTTTGTTAACATATATAAAATAAGTTATGCAGGCTATGCAGTGCAATTTTGTTGAAAACAGTCTCCGTACAACTGTTTATCCATCAGATGGTGTTCTTGAGTGTACGCAAAAAAGCTGCACTCCCTCAGTGACATTACTCCACATTCACACCGCTGCATCCAGGCCAGAATTTGGCTCAGTAACGGCAATTTTATACACAGTCCGCACACCTGAGAAGTTGAAATTATATTTTTCATATTTGCTTTATTTTGTACTAATTCACGTTGGGCGTTTTTGGTTGCAGTGATGCTTGCTTTGGACCCAATACCATCGCAGCTGTGTTGCTAGCGGTATGTTACAGACCGTAAATTGCAGTCTTGATTTTAATTTTGGGGGGGAAAAAAAACCCTCACACTTCTTAGGCTGACAGGCATCCCCAAACGCCAGCTGCCATTTGAAAAATGAGTGTGTCTGAGGCAGAAAAGCATTGTCCTCACCACCCTGAGCCAAACGCCGCTGCCGGGCTTACTTGTCTGGCCGTGAGAGGAGGGAGGTGGGGATGGCGGGTGCCTCTGGAGCCCCTTGGGTGCCCCTGCCCTCCCCGGCTCGGCCGGCAGAGCCAGGGCTGGGGCTCGGGCTCCCGGGGGGAGCTGCGGGGCTCTGGGAGGGGGCTGGTGCCCTGCATGGGGGCTGGTGCCCTGCATGGGAGCTGGCCGCCATTCTTTGGGTTCTTTGGGAGCCCGTTCGGTGGGTCGAGGTGACTCCTAAAGCCTGTGTATGTTATGTGGTCGCCAGGGTAACGAGATAATTGAAGTAATTACCTTTGCGAATTCTCCTGTTGGTATTCAGGGTGTAAGCCTGCCCGTCGGTGGGCAACCCGAGGCGTGCATGCTGTGGCTGTCTTTTCTGGAAACCAGAAATGCATTTTCAGTATGGGGAGTGCATACTCTCCTAAGAGCAGTGGGGTTTTCCTTTTCCGTTTCACGAGGCACAATGCTTTTTTTTTCAAGCAAGTCAGTTTTTGCCTTGGGTACCCCTCTGAGACTCATTGCAGATATAGCAGCGGCAGATCTGGTTCTCTCCTTACATTTAAATAAACATTCCTGTCCTGACTGGCAAAACCCCTGTCTCTGGTTTCGGCAGTACCTGCATAGGCAGGGCTGCAAACGCTGCCGTGCGTATGCTGATGCTATCAACCAAATCTGCTCCAAGAGAAAATGCAGTCGAAAACCCTGCCTCATCGATAAGAGTGAACCTGCAGACACTTCGAAAATGTTCAAATTAGCAGTCAGTAACCGAGATCCCTTCAGCAAACAGCCGATTATAGCAAGGCACGTTTCTGCTCGTGCACGTTTGGCGAGGTTTGTTTTCCTGCAAGTAGGTAACTAGCAGCTTAAACCAGAGCCGTGGGCTCGGCGTCGACATCCCTGCAAAGCCCCGCTGCCCTGCGCTCCCCGGTCCTGCAGCAGCTTTTGTTTTGTTTTCGGTACACGTTGACGGATCTGTGCTGGGTATTTCACTGGAACTAGGAGTATTTATTTCCATCGTGACCTGAGGCAAATTTGAGTGTAGGTTTCCAGAAGTGTTAAAACAGTATAGACAGAGTTTAATGGGCCAGACTCCAAGCTCTATAAATTTAACTATTCCCATATATCCAGTGTAACTTACAAGTTGATTAAAACATGTGTGAATTGATTCCTGTAGACTGACACTTCACGGGTGGCTTTAGCCTGAGAAATGATCTGGTTTTGCTTTATAAAGTGCCCTGTATCTCCCATGTAGGGCTTGGAAGTTGTTTTAGAAAATCTCTGAGGCTGCAGATCTGCTGGACTGGCTGAGCTGACAGTTTGGCTGAGAGACAACAGACAGATTATTATACTCCTTTTATCGCTTGAAGGTTGTGGAAAACACAAACAATATGGCCACGAGCAGATAGCAAGAACCGCCAGAAAAGCCAGGCCCATCCCTGCCCCTTTGAATGAAAATTTAGTCCAGTCTCAGACTTAAAGTGCAGTAATTTTGACTAGATAGATACTCCAGAATGGTTCTGGAAACACCAGAATGGTTCCTCACCAATGATAGCACACCCATACCGATCACCTCAAAAAGAAACTGAGCCTTCTTCTCCCGCATTAAGCCTACCCCAAATGCTCCCACACCCCGAGAGGGCGAACCCAGGGTTTAGGGCAGACTCAGGGCAAAGCCCTGCCTGCCTGCCAGGGCAGGAGAGCGGGACTGCAGGCCTCCAAAGGGGCTTCAGGTAGGGGGAAGGAGGAGCTGGGCATCCTTTCCATCTGGGGAGCTCTGGGCTGTCAGTAAGGACCGTGAGCTCAGGAAATGCCTGGGGAAAATGGAGCATTTTCTTCTTCTCGTGTCACGGGGGGGCTTCCCTGGCCCTTGCGATAGCTGTCAGGATGTCCTTGTTTCCCCGCAGGAGTCGTCCCCCGGCAGCCTGGCTCCGCCGCCTCCCCGTACGCCCCCAGCACGCTGCCTGCTGCGGTTTTCCCACGGCCGGCTCTGCGCGGGTATGCCTGTGCACGCCTGCTGATGCAACGGTGTGACCTCCTGTGAAGCGCTCGTGTCACCGGCTCCTGATGAAGAGGTTGCAGAGGAAGATTATAGCATTCTTGGCAAGACATCATGGAGCCAATCTTGATTGGTTTTTTGGGCCACCACTAGAAAAGCTTCATAAACCGCTCCATCATCCCATGCCAGTAAAGATGTCAGTCAGAGCTATCACCTTCTCCCTGTTACCACTAGCCTCTTACCTATTATCTTTAATAGCAGTCGCTAATGTTACAAGTGAAGATAACTGATACACTCCTAAATAAAAGTCCTATAAACTTGATTTTGATAATAGAAGAATAATGAAAGGTGTATAGTTTCAGCAAAAGTTTACCGTGCGTGTTTCATTACCCTTGCAGGGAGGCTATTTCCACTCTCCTTTGGTGCCACGCAATACCCAGCTGGGAGAGAATCTAATTTAGATACCGTGTCTCCAGCGGTGGCCAGGGGGGTTGTTTCTAAAAGAAAGTAGCCAGCTCTGCCGTGACTGTGTGAGGTTGTAAGGTTTAGGATTAAACTCAGCCTGCAACAGAATGGTTTGGGATTTTATTAGGAAAATCTGTGTTAATCTGGCTCTGTCACACTGACAGTCCGCTGGTTGTTTTCAGTAGTCGTTCGTGTGTTGCTATTTGTAGAGTGTGCAAGATGGAGAAAGACTAATGAAGTGCAAAGGCTGTGATGAAAATATGGGTTTGTCATGTGGTACGATGTTGTTTTCTACAGTGGTATTTAAACCTAGTAAAATCAGTTTTGAAAAGGGAGTTATAATGATCTTCAGCACTGTATTTCTGTAAGGAGGAATGCAAGGAGAGTGCTGGGGTTTTTATGATTACTCTGTGAAATTCCAAGCAATGCATTCCTGGGATTTAGCTGGGAAACCAGAGGAGTGTGTACTGACATTTGTAAATCATATTACTTAAAATCCTCATTAACGTATATAACTCACTATCTATCTGGATGATCTAGCATGCTGGACTACTTCCAGATAACCCAAACCAGACGGAGGGTTTGGACATTGCTTCAATTACTGAGACACTTGAAGTGGAAATCTAATTCCACACCCTTTCTATATTGCGTGGGTTTTAGGTCTTTCTTAAAATCTGCTTTTAAATCTTGATTCTGGAAGGCAGTGAGTTAATGTGCCTGGTCCCAAGCCCAGCAGAAGTCCCCAGCATGTCATTGCACATGTACTTAAAATTAGCAGACTGACAAGCAACTGTTGAATTAAATGTTCTGTGGTGGAGAAGTATCGTAGATGAACTGTGCATGTATTGTGGGTGAGAAAAAAGCTCGTGACAGGCCTCACCTTGAAGGCTGAGTCCCTGATGTCCATCCAGCAAGCTACTTACATCCTCCTGCACCTCTTTTTCAGTTCCTTGATTTGCATGTGGCCGGTGTCGTAGCTGGAAATGAGAAATTTGGTAGCTGAATTGTCAGGGTGCTCTCCCATGAGCGAGACCCAGGATGTTTTACCTCAGATGCGCTGCCATCTCCTTAAATGTAGTGGGATTGTCACAGTCTGTGGGAACAAAACAGCTGACTTTGCTTCTGTGGACAGGGGTTCCTCCTGAGCCCAGACGATGACATCAAAAAGCGAAAATTGGGAAATTCTTGTAATCGTAGCACAGTGAGTATAACCCCAGGAGAAGGTATCTTATCCTTCTGAAATATATGTTGTGTTCTTAATCAAGGTCTTAATTGGGGGTTGGACTAGTTGGACTAGATGACCACTAGCGGTCCCTTCCAACCCAAAACGTTCTATGATTCTATGATTCTATGAAGGTCCTCCATCAGGGAGGTGCTTTGGCACTCTCCTGACTCAGGGCCTCCATCTCCACCACTTCTTTGCTGTTTCTCTTACCAGAAAGTCTATCCTTTTTAGTCTGTCCCAATAACCTCTGGTCTTAATAGGGTCATTTTATGAATTCTACAGGAGAGGCATGAAGGCAGCTACAGTCCAACTTCTATACTTCTAATGACCCAAAAAAGCAATCTCTATTCAAGGCATTTGAAACCAGAAGTAGTTGTTTGGGTTTTTTTTTTATTCTGGGCCCTAATGGAAAAAACATTCAAGCTCTCTTCAGGGGTGTGTGGTTTTAGATTAGTATATTAATCTTTATTATCTAAATTAATGGAATTTTTGTATTACATAAATGTTTATATAATACAATCCTTGCCAGTGCTGGAGGTAATGGGTGTTGCCACTGTACAATATTTTGCATTCTTTGATATTTACGTTATTTATGAACGTATTGGCCAAAATTCCAAACAAGTGCATAGTCACGCTGCTGCAAGCCTAACCTTGGAGTTTCTGCCTCCCAATCCACGTGAGAAAGCAAGAAGGTGGCAATGAGCGGAGTCACCTTTCCTGTAGGCACCGAGGTCAGAGGTCTAGGCAGGATGCAGCTGTAAAGCTCTGACAAGGGAGTCTGTGAAGCCATTTCGGCTATGGTGAGCACACAAACAGGCTCAGATGCGTGGGCAAATGTTGAACCAGTCCCACATGCCGGGTGAGGGAACACATCCTTTCATGGTCTCTCCTGGCTTCTACGTACTTCCCCTTTGCAAAGAGCCCATGGTTCAGTTCTTGCAGCGCTGTTCAGACCGTGTTACCCAGAATGAAATTCAGGGCCTTTAAAATGACAATTCTTGGTATTGATAGCAGCATACTCTAACGAGCCAAGGAATAATATTGCAAAATATTTACAGTAACACAGCAAGTTAGCCATTTTTGGTGCTGTTTTGAAATACCCACAAATTTACAAGCCATGTTATCAGCGCAGTCCTTCCCATTGCATCCAACTTGCTGTTCCTCCTTGCACAGTGCATAGAAACTGAAGAACATAATACTGGTGCATGTGATCATTATCAGAGGTACAGACCAGTGTGTTACGCTTCCCTTTTGAGGGAATGTGGTCTTTTTTTTTCTCTCATCCTTGCACAGGATGAGAGTTTTATAGTCTCTGTTGTGCCCCATGTCAAGGCAAAGGTTCCTTGGGGAAAACACAACTGAACCTCAGGTGTTTTCTTTCCCTTGCATGGAGAAGAGTTTCATTTTGAATGAACTCCCAAGATATTGCAGTTCCTTAATTTTTGCTTCTTACTCTTCAGCCTGAGAAATAAGACAGAGCTCTGTGTCTTAAAAGAACAGTTTCTCCTGAGACTGCCAGCATGCCCTCCTGAAAATATATGGCTTTCCCACAATTTTCTTCATAGTACTTTTAGTCACTTCGCTTCTTGTCCCAGCTGGAAGCCGAAACTGCCAGAGGATCATGAAAATGAAAAACGGTGAGTGAAATAGATTGTAAATCCAAACTTTCAAACCTCAATAAGGCTTAATTACGATTTCATCCAAAGTGGCTCACATAATTATTTCTCCGAGGTTTTAATGCTGTAAACCTGTCTTCTGCAGCACACATCCACATTGCCGTTGGCCGTTCCAGGAACTCGCATCCAGATTTATCACTTGAGTGTGAAAATATACAAGGATCCTTTAACACCTGCCAGTTGCTTGCGAGCTAAGTATCCCAGCCTCAGATTAGGAGCACTCTCTCAAGTAGGTACGAAGAAGTGTGGGGAACACTGAAGAAACTGTATCTATTTATCTAAGACAAAACTGGCAAATTTTTAAGGTCGTCTTCTCTGGGTACTGCCAAATAGCACTTGAGGTGCTTACATAATTTGGACCAGAAACGATACGCCATTAACGACAGCAAAGGGCATGTCAGAGATAATTTCCTCTTTATGTTATGTTGTCATTCTGCCCCATTGCTCCAAATGTGATACATGTCATCACTAGTAATTCCCGCGCCCCACAGAACGTCTGTTTTTCCTTTTAATTCAGTGGTTAGATGGACTCGCCAATCTACACATGGTTGTGAGTTCCAGTGGGGACACAACTTGGTGTATGTAAGAGACTGATTTCAAATTTACATTCGCAATGAAATGTATGAGACGATGTTCCAAGAGGAACTCTTTGTCATTGTCCTCTAGCCTTATGTAGTTCATTTTTAGTAATATTAATAAATTAACATTCTTAATTTGTAAGAACTGGGGAAATTCATAGTTGTGCTCTAAAGGCTCCTTTTCCATCTCACCCCTGTGAAATTCACTCTCTTTTCCTGGGGATAGATAGGAAAGTTAAAGAGATTTCCCCATTTCTACTTTCTGTATTTTAGAGTTTATCTACTCTTTTATTTGCAATTACTCCCTGGCTTCTGTCTGCCTCCTAAAGACAGGGTTACTGTGCCTCTACTCTTCTGCACTAGCAGCACAGCCCTTCATTTTCAGAGGAACTGCGTGACTAAAAGAGAAGCAGAGGTGACTGACGACAACAGACTGGTGCAGCCAGTGATAATTAGAAGTCCAGATACTTTCTAGGCCTTATTTCCTCTTCATCTCAGCCCTCCAGATCATTAAGTGATGCTGACAGTTCTTCTAGAGTCGTATTTCCTTGCTGTACCATTTGCCCAAGCAAACTAATCCCCTTTCTAAAGCCCATACTGTCTTTCTTTATAATTCTGTGCTTATCATGACTACTTTGTGGATCATTCATGAGTTTATTTTTTATGCCACTTGAAAAGGCTCCTGTCCCTTCAAAAACCTCACGAACCTTTGTGGGTGATCTATGTGTACATGATGACATTTGAATGCCACTAAATCAAGAAGGAAAAATAAAAAACAGACACTCTGAAAGTCCAAGACTCTTCCCCTACACACCACAATGGAAGTGTAGAACTCGGTATATACCAAAGGATTACATGTTACGTTTTATGCTGTGGAGCTCATTAATGCACAATTATATAGGCATAATATTGGTGAGGTGAATCCCTAAAACTAGCCCCAAACCTCGATGCATAAAGTTCTTCCTCACCCAGACGCAGCGATCCTCACAAACTGCAGGCAGCTTTCAGAAAAAAAAAAAAAAAAGGAGAAAAAGAAAAAAAAAAAAAAGAAAAAACTCACCATAATCAACACGACTTCCTACGCTAACTCGCATATAAACAGTGACCCTATTTATACTTCCCAGCAATCTTTCCTGTTAGTAGCAGGATTACTAATTGCTGGCTTACAGCTCCTTCCGCCCTGCAGCAGTAAGACCAGTGGAGCCTGGCCGCGCTCCAGGTTTCGCCGCGGAGGAGACAAGCATTTCCAGCCCTACGCGTGCAAAGCCAGCTCCACCCTCGCCAGAGCCAGGCCAGCGGCAAACCCGGCTGGTTTCGTTCCCAGCGGAGGCGCAGGTCTGTGTTTGCGAAGCCTGATGGTTGACGGCGTGCTTGCACGGGGATGGGAGTTCAGGAGGTGACCTGGCCCTCGCCTCCCGGCTCCTCTTTATCCCAGAGCAGAACGGAGGGTTCCTACAAAGCAGCCCTAATTTGGGGAAATGATGTGCGGTTTCCACTCGGAAACTCTTAATTAAATAGTCTGTGTAGGCTTGTGAGTGGGTCTGTGTTTAGCTGAACGCTAATTGTGTTTTCCTGGGGGTGGGCAAATGGCAGGGTAAATTAGGGGTCATGAGCGGAGCGTTCACTCCAGAACAGAAATGTCCAGTGCCAACTTCACCAGCCCCGGAGTAAGGAGACTGGAAGTGCAGAGATTCTGCCTGGTTTGCAGTTTTCCTGTTTTGGATTTGGGCATCTAATTTCCATATTAATTTACATCCCGAATCTGAGAAAGTAACAGTGCTTATGAATTCACCACAGGCAAGAGAGGCCAGGTTTTGTTTAAAGACACAGTTTATCAAACGGGATTTGCACTCCCCTTATATCCCCCTGTCTTTCTGTTTGTTTTAGTTTGTTTGTTTTTTTTTTTTCTCAGAGTTTTCCACTGACTGAATTGTCTAAACACTTTGACCACGATTGCCAAATTATAAATACTTTCCTTCAGAGATGATAATCTAGATAAAACAGTTGACTAGCTGCCTACAGAGGAGGAATACGCAGCACGGTGAGTTCTCAGTACTTTTATTTATCATCTAGAGTATCTTAATTATTAGCATTACAACAAAGATTGGGGCTTCTCCCACGGAACTGGGGACTAGAGACTGACGCTGGCCGCGGCCCTGCTCTTGCAAAGGGGGGAAGGGGCAGGGAAGTGCAGCGGCTTGGCTTTTTCTGCTCTCTTCTTTTTCCAGTGGCAAAGAACTGTTTCCACCTACTTTTCTAAAGGTGGTTTTCATCAGGAAAAGAACAAAAATAAAGAAAAAATGGCAGGGTTACAGGTGTGTAAGCACCTTGTTTTACAAACAGTAATATAAAAGCCTGGCTTGACCTGACAGCTTTTCTTTAAGGAAAATACCCCCTGTCTATAATGAATCTCCTGTCACTAATTCCTGTTTCCAGAAACAAACTGTGCTGTTCCAAGAACTTGTTGCACAAGTGAATTCATAACAAAGTAATCATGGAGAAAGTGGGTTCCTTATAGCAAAGCTTTTACAAAGCGTCACAGACACGGTTATTTTAATCTTCCAATGTGTCTCTATCAGTACTTCCCTTCCTCCGAGCAATTTGGAGCAGAATAACAGCAGCAATAATTGAAGGATGAGTCACTGGCTATATTGTAGGTGAGACATCACGGCGGAGGGAAGGCCAAGGAACAAACCTTGAAAACGGACTTGTTTTTATACCGCTGCTGTATCTGTCAGCCTGGCCGTCTTGCGAACGAGTGGCACCGGACTCGGGGCCTGTTAGCGTTGCCACCGCATTTCCAGGTTTCCAGTTCACCTCCAGAAAATCACTCTTTGGCCGATTCCTGTCATACA